>PVJA010002445.1:66389-107285 GCA_004027025.1 Myocastor coypus | reverse complement strand
GGAAGGGGAGGGGAGGGGAGGGGTGGGGAGAAGGGTAAAAGGTAGACAGGGAAGGGAAGAGGAGAGAAGGGGAGGGAAAGGGAAGGAAGGGGAGGGGAGGGGAGGGGAGGGAAGAAGGATAGAGGCGGACCAGAAGGATAGCAAGAGGGGGGGACCCATGTAGCCTGGCTGCCGAGCCTGTCCCCATGGGCTCTCCTCCACACCTCATCTTCTCAACTAAAGGCTAAGGTGTTTTCAGCAACAAACTCCAGTGAAGCTGCCAGCCCTATAGCGGTGTGTTTGTGTTTACAAAGGTTAATCTGCTGCCAGCCAGAATTTCCAACAAAGTTTGATGCCATTTTTTTAAGGCACAATGCTTTAACAGCTAGGACAGCAGATGTGTCGTGGGCAGAGCTGTGTCCACTCCCCAACCCAAATACAGCCATTCTCACCCCAGGACCTCCGTTGGTGACCACATGGGCAAGAATGAGGGCAGGAGGAGGTCACAGGCAGGCCACCAGCCTCTGGGCCAGGATTCTCCTAAGAAGAGGTCAGGACATCACCAGACACAGAAGGCGAGGACAGGGATGCAGTGGGCAGGGGGCTCTGGGGAACCAGACTGGCCCTCTCCAGCCCAGCTCCCAACCAGCTCACACAGGACACCATCACCAGCAGAGGAGGCCAGATGGTGCTCCATAATTCTAAGTCTTTCTTTTTTTCTTCCTTTCTCTTTTTATGCGTAATTCACACATCTAAACAGTCCTTTTAAAATACACAGTACACTGGCTGAGTTGGGGGGGGGTGGTTCCATTGCCTTAAAAAAGTATTACAAGCTAGAAATCCCAGCACTTGGGAGGCTGAGGCAGAAGGATCAGTGTGGAGTTCGAGACCAGTCTGAACCGCATAGTGAGACCCTATCTCAAAAAAAAAAAAAAAAGCATTACAGGCTACACTGCCCGGGTTCTGGGGGGTTTTCCCATTTCCTTAGAAAGCATTACAGTCTACACTGGCTGGCCTGCTTTGCCATTTTCTTAAAAGCCTGGAAATGAGTGAGGCCTGGAAAGGGGGCACCCAACTGGTGCAGGAGCAACGCCAGGGAACATGGTAGGATGGGGCTGCCAGGCATGTCCCCAGCAGGCGTACGGTCAGAGAATCCACAGGCACCACAGGGCATGAGCCCACTGAACAGGGTGGGATCCTGTCTCAACCACCGTGCCTGTGCTGGAAGCAACTGGAACCAGACTACAGGGAGAGGATGCAGTGTCTGCCCTGGGTCCCAGCAGCACCTGGGATGTACAGCTCGTATGCGCTCCTCCTGCCAGGACATCTCACATGCCATGGGGTGGCCTGCTGGAGCAGGAAGCCAGCACAGAAGGGGATAGTGGCACATTCTCAACGACACGGAGAAACTGAGCCCAGCCCAGCCCAATCTGCCCACACCTTCCAGATACTTAAGCCCACAGTCCAGTTGGCACTGAAGCTGAGACATCAGCAGGAACTGAATTTCTGTCCTTCTAGCCCAAAGCAGTGCTTCCCATGGGGCCCTGGGTGACAGTGACATTCAAGTGGCACGTTTAACTGAAAGGATGCTGGGCTGCCTGCCACCAGATCCTGGGTGTCCAGGTATCCTGAGGATATGGTCCAGGGCCAGCTGTTGCTTCCTCTCTGGCTCTGTCCCTGCCAGGCTCCCTCAAAGCCTGGACCACGGAGCTCACCAGACTCCCAGCCATGAGGCTCCTGCACTGCAGCCAGCCGACCACAAGACCTCAAAAACAGTGAGCCAAAATCATATTTCCGCCTCTGTAGGGTGGGCAGCAGCTGCTTGAGGCCAGCAATGGGAGAATAATACAACATGTAAAGTTGCCTCAAATTAAAAAAGGGTTCTGATTGCCCAGATACCCCCCCGTAATTTCAGAGTATCTATCAGTGGTGCAGTGTGTACATACACTTTAACAGATATTGATGAATCTTTAGGCAGATCAGGGTCTGAGGCAGGAAGCCACCTAAAAACAACCCTCTCCACACCTCAGTATCTGGAGAGGGAGCACACGGGATGATTCTCCGGCCCCTTCCTTTCTTCTTTGATCTCAATACTTAAGTCCCTTCTACCACCTTCCTTGTGTTTAGGCTGATATCTAAAGTTTTCACCAAACACTAAATTATTTCTAAGGATATAATTTTCAGAACATTGCAACATTAACGTTTGAAAATAAAATTTCCACATCACATTTCTCAATGGAATCCAGCAACCTCACATCCAAAATTCACTTCAAAGATTCCAGAGTAGTTATCTTTTAGAACTGAAAATTCTGTCTCATTCCTTAGCCTGAAAAGAGATCCAAATGCCCTGTGTCTCACACCACACTGAACAGGTGAAAGTGCAGCCCTGTGGATTCCAGAAGGGCTCTCTGGCATAGAGGCGCAGTCCACTTATCTATTGTTCTTCAGGCTTTTACACCCAGAACAACAGACAACAGGAAGGGGGTTGTGGGTAAGAGGTCAACTTTATAAGTCAGAGAAGGAAGGTGGGCAGGCAGGCAGGGGGTTAGCCTGACAGCTAGGGACGGGAGTACTCACGCAAGGACAAGGACCTAGAACTTGATGTCAGGGCATGCCAAACAGTTTTCATCTGAATAGCAGATTAAAGTGCCTGCAAGCAAGTACAGTGGCCAGGGGTTCAATTCCCGAGCCTGCCATGCCAACCTCAAGGTCCAAGGTGCTCTGAGAGGGCAACTGAGACTGAATGTGGTAGCATGCACCTGTAATCTCAGCTCTGAGGGCTTGTAAATAGGTGGATCACTAGGAGCCCAATCTAGTAGTGAGACCCTGAACACCCTGTAGGCCCTTCCCACAAATAAATAACAAACTTGAGGTCTCTAAAACATCTCCCCTACTGCCATGGACCAGGGTGCTGGCTCTGCAAGGTGCACGTGCAAGACAGCATGGTGAGGTAGAGAAAATACACCAATGCACTACAGCCCAGCCTGGGTTCCAGGCAGGCTTTATCTTACAGGCCAAGAACCACCTGGCCAAAACTGTGCCCAGGGCTGTATGGCACCCAAGGCACCGACATCTCCTAACATCAGCAGCACTTGGAAAGCGGTGGCCACAGCGCAGACCCCTGTGAGTGCCCCTGCATGGTCTGCTTGTCACAGCCAGCTGAGGCAGGACCTGTCCCCCACCACCAGCACCTCTCTCCCCTGACTTGCCGGAATGCAGGCTTCCCAGAGAGAGAAGATCCAGGTGCACAGAAAAGAGCCTCGGTGACCAGCAGGCAAGCACCTGCCTTTGCCTTTGGAGCCTCTGGGACTTCCTGTGGCATGTGGAGAAGGCTAAAGGAGAAAGACTGCAGCCTCTTCCAGGCCAGCACAGCTCTTCTTCTGTTAGCAGCAGGCCCGCCAGGAGGGAATCAGCAGGAGGCACCAGGGTGGATGCAAAGGCCCCAAACAGTGATGACATGACGCCAGTCCGCACTCGTGAGCACTTTCTCGGCACCCCAGATCCAACAACCAGCCAAACGTGACCCTTCCACAGAGCGAAAGCAAATGGAAGGAACAGGGCAGGAGTAAGCCGGAGCAGGCATCCACAGCAGGGATTGCCCATG
The DNA here is from genome assembly GCA_004027025.1 of Myocastor coypus. Classification (NCBI taxonomy): domain Eukaryota; kingdom Metazoa; phylum Chordata; class Mammalia; order Rodentia; family Myocastoridae; genus Myocastor; species Myocastor coypus. Next base: position 103,702 of record PVJA010002445.1, on the reverse strand, counting down.
TCTGGGCCACACGGAGTCCCCAGAGGCCCAGAGCTGGCGCATGCATGCCTCTGTCACTGGGCAAACACCAGGCAGGGCAGGAAGAACCCAGCTGACCCGAGATCCTATGGCAGTGATGGCAAATCTTTCAGAGCTCTCAGCGGTAACAAACAGTCCACTACAGCGTGCCACATATCCGCCAGCCCTGTCCCAGAGCAATGCCAAATATCCCAGAACACACTCAAGAGATCATCCAGACAGTCAGATGCTCTAGCCCAAGGGGTTGTGTGCAGACCCAAGTCGGGCAGGGACCCATCTCTACTTCCCCTCCCCAGAAGGAGCCCCATAAAGGCCCAAGAGCCACTCACCACTGGGGACTGTGTCAGGGGGCATAGAATTTTCAGATCCAGGAAGTCTCTGCAGTAGGACCCCAAGTGTCAGCAGGACCAGGGTAAATCACGGCTGGCCAGTAGACAGGAGACCAAACACTGCTGCTGCTGTGGTGGCTGCTGCTGTTCTGGCTGGATGGACAGCACAATCCCAAAGACTTTCTGTCTCTCAGGCACAGGACTGTGCTCTTCAGGAATCTCCACCATTGGCACGGCCAAGATGCTGACCACTTCACAGCGTGGCTGTGCCTGGGAAGACAGATAGCTCCAGGCCTTCAGAGCCGCTCATGAGGAGAGGAATCAATGCCTCCACTCCACCCCTTGTTGGGGACCTCCTATGGGTGGTTGGGGTGGTGAGGAAGGACTTGTTCTACCTCCTGAGGCCCATTTAGATAAAACCCCAGGGTGAGCAAGGGCATCCCACCAAGGCCTGGTGCCCTGGCAGCCAGAAGACTGCTGTGTTAAGGACTGCTGTATGGGCCACACTCACACCCACATGCACACCCTACAAACCCCCAAACCCAATCATACCCACACCTGCACACCTAGATCCACAGGGGTGCACAGGTCTCCACCTCTCCCAGGCCACCCTGACCCCAACACATGCTGTCCTGATTCAAAGCCACAGCCCACCTGGCCCCAGGACCACCTGCAGTCCTGCCAAAGGAAACCAGCTGGCTTTCGCCCACATGCTGCACCCCTCAGTCCCCCTTTAATCCTTCCCTTCCTATTTTCATGATCTATGCCCAGAGACCCAACTGAAACTTCGCGGCCCACGTGCTGCATGAAGCTAAAAAGCCAAGTCCCATAACTGGTTCCTGGCAGCCTCTGACCAGGCCTGTCACCCCACACCCCACCGCCCACAGCCACTCCAACCCCTTCACTTAGCCTCCACCGGGACTGGCCATACCATGTGTCCAAGACTCCCAGTGCTGGGCATCACAGGGGCACCCAGGAGCACAGGTGGGTGGGACTTGATGCCTGCCCCAGATTAAGCCATAAAAAAGCTGGTGGTCCAGACAAGGAGGCTGGAAGGCTGCGGCCTCACAGGGAGAGGAGGCACTATGGGCTTGCAGGGCCTGAGAGGTGGGTGAGCAGGTGGACAGAGCTGGTCCCTCATGCTCACAACAGTTGGAATCCCACTCTAGAGCCCAGCTATGGTCACACGCACCCTCCTGGGCCTGTGAGTGCCACTCCCCACACTGCAGAGCAGACACAGGCACTGTACACCTAAACCACAACAACGGCCCCTCAGAGAATGAATGTTGCTGATCTGAAAGTCCTCCACACTGTTATGGAAGCTTCCTGAGGAGGCCTGAAGGAGCTTACAGGGATCTCAGGCTCCTCCCAACCCTGCCCAGAGCGGAAACTCACCCTCCGCTTTTAACAGCCCACTGTGTGGACATGATGGCAGAGCCACCAATGCCAGGCCACTGATGCTAGGCCACTGATACCAGACATAGCCCTAATGAGAGGAGCCCACCACGCCCCTTGTCCCACACCTGGTTTAAGAGCCAACCACACCTCTTGTTTCACACCCAGTTCTAGAGGCAACCAGCAAGTGCCACTCATAGGAGTGCTAGCTGCTGTCCTCCCAGTGGGAGCAGAGGCAGCTCCTGATGGACAGATGGATCCTGGGATGACAACAGGCAGGACTTCACCCACCCTGAAGCTCCTAGGCAGCTGCAGCCAGCCCTGCCCACAGAGAGACCCTCAGGAGCCAGCAACTCCTCAGTGAATTTAAACCTTGATAAAGAAGAAAGGCATGCCTTCCCCCCAAACACACACTCTGCTGTAAGTCCACCCACATTCTAATGCTGCAGGCAGAGGCTGAGGACCAGCCTAGGCCTTTCTCCAGGCTGGCCTTGGTAATTCAGAGCAGGCCACGCAAACGGCACAGCTCCCCAGGGGCCAGGGCTCGAAATCAGCCCCAGCCTGGGGTCACTCACAACTCCAGAATGTGCACAGCGCTCAGAAGCCTGGAAATTCTTCCCTAATTATTCTTTTTAAAAGTATTTGGCACAGGATCTCATTATACAACTCAGACTCACAGTGATCCTCCTGTTTTCAGCCTCCCTACAGCTTGGGTTACAGGCATGAACCACAACGTCCTGCTTCAGTCTCAGCTCAGTGCACCTGGGGGCAGAGCCAGCAGGGCATGTGGTGCTGAAGATTGAACCCTGGTCCCTGTGCTTCCTAGGCAGGCCTTAGTCTGCTGTGTTATCTCGCTGGTCCTTCCCTAATTTATTTTGTGTGCCCCTTTTATGCTGGATGGGAGGGCAGGAAGTAAGGTCCTCGCACCTGGATCCACACCTCACAAACACAAGCAAGAAGGCAAAGTTGCTTCATGTGGCAATCAGTGGCTGCTCCGCATACATCCTCAAGATTCTTTCTATCACGGAATTCTTACTGGGCTGCTGGGCTGGTGAACTTGTGGGTGATTTGCTAAAACTTTACGTCTGAAAAGTCCTTGGTTCTGTCTAAGGTGTGAGGCCCCCAAAGTGTCCAATGTGGCTGGTAATGAAATTATTACAAATACAACCTTGGGCACAGCAATGGAAATGCCACTCACGATCAACCCCTTGTGCAAAATAAAACCCTCTAGTACCGAAGTCCTGCATCTTAACTCACTGGGTCCCAAGTACAGAATTTCCCTGCTGGCTCTGCCAGCCAAGCCCACCCCACTGATGTCTGCACCACGATGCAGGCTCAAGGAGCTGGGGCCCGCCCGGCTCTTCACTGCCTATGTCCCCTTCCAGCCAGCAGCGCCGTGCCCAGGACAGTAGGTTGAGAGTCTCAGCAAGAAGCCAACCACGGATCTGGAGGCCTAGAAACAAGGGGGCCATGTGTCTTTGAGTCAAAGTTCCACGCAATAATTCTTCCGCTCTGGTTTACCTTACAAGTGTCCTCTCACATTGCCCCCTCCAAGGTCAGATGGAAGGTTTCTCTTCCCCGTGCACCCCAGGGTTTGCAAAATCCACAAGGGTCAGCTCTACTTCCATCTACTCAATGTTGAAGTGAATAAAATAGCCAACACTATTTTTCATTTTAATCACAAAGTGCTTCCTTCTTAAGCAGCAGCTCAGGAAAGCTGTAACACTTGGGGCTGACACAGGTTCCACAGCACCAAGGGGCAAGAAGGCAGCTCCAGACTGGCAGTGAACAGCCTCGAGGACTGGAAGGGACCCAGCCTGGTCTCTGGCTGCATCCTAAGCAGCGGGGCGAAGGCAGCCTTCTCTCATCATTAGTGGCAGGCTTGCATTTGGTGCGCAGTATGTGTCTGTGTGGAAGGATGCCCTGAAGGATACGGTGCACATCTGAGTGGGCCATGGGTCTTCCCATCTTCAAGCTCGAAAACCAGCCCCTAGGGAGGGGTTTGCAGGGCTCTCCACAATGGTGTCAGCATCCATAAGTCTGCAGAGTGACCTCGGGTCACACACCACACTACCAACCCAGACCTCCCGCTCCGTCTTCAGCAAGCAGCCAGCCCTCAACACGGGGAAACATGGGCACAGGAAGCCCTGTTCTGAAGAGCCAGGCGCTCCTGAGCCAGCTGAGCACTGCTTTGGCCAGGGATCCTCATTTCTAGCTCCACCCTTGCTTGCCCTCCTTCACTGCGGACAATCCAAGCCCTACAGCAGGGCTTTCCGCGGTCAACTACCTTCAGCTGGGAAATGTTTGAAAAACAACTCTGTGGATATTGAACATGGCTTTTTTTTCCTGGTCACTGTTCACTAAATAATTATAGAACAGTGATTCATGGCACTCTGACACCCCACCTATAGTGTGTGAGCGACCCAGAGGTGGCTTAAGTAGATGACACTGCCTCATATCTTGCAGAGGTGGGCTGCCACTACTACGCCTCCCTGTCTCAGCCCATGCACGTGCGGGTGGGGGTGCTGGCACAGGGTGCTAGAACCCCCTATCCTGAAAACAGGAACATGCTCACCCCAGACATGCACAGGCAGGCACACACACTCCCTCCCACTCTGTCACACATGCTTCCCTTTCCAAAACCAAAGACAATCTCAGGAGAAGTGTGGTAACTGAACACAGGACTGCAGGAGCATGGCTCAACCTGTGCACTCTGCCCAGAAGCAAATCTGGATCCCCCCCAAAAAAAAAAGCCTTTTCCATGTCTCATGGGACAATTGACCAACACACCGGATCTTACCAGAAGCTGCCCCTGACCCCATCTGAATGCATGAGGTAGGAGGGAGCTCTGAACAGCCCCTAACACAGTGCACCAAGCTGCATTGCTCATCTGCCCATGACACACACCACACTCAGGGTCCCATCCCAATTCCCTTCCTGCCTATGCCACATGCTCAAAGTGGCCCCAGGTGGCAGGCCATGGCCTGCAGCCATGGCTGAAGGCATTCCTGCTGCCTCTGGAAGGATGCTAAGCCCAGCTCACTGTCTGCAACCTCAGCACAGAAGGCAGCACCTCATGCTCCAGATGTCCACAGATGCTTGAGGACCTTGTGTGCAGCCCAGAGAACAGCCTCTGAAGTAGACTGCAAGGTGGCCTTCATGCACTGGCTTCTGCACACCACCTTCTAAATGCCTGTGTCTCTGAGAGGGGCAGGGTGGCTCTCCACGTCACATCCTCCACAATGTTTGCTGGCAGGTTCTTGGGGCTCTCAGTCCCTAGAGGCCACACGCCCCATTGGTGCCATTTTCTCCTCTCCTCTCCAAGATGCTCTGGCCACAAAGCCACCTCTACTGTGTTCAGCAGGGGGGATCCACCTCCAGCTTCAGCTCTTTGCCCACCTCACCACCTGGCTTCAGGCAACTGCCAGTGCTCGTGCTTCCTGCTAGCCCTGGATGGCCAGGGCGATGGTCTGTCCTGCACCCATCTCTAACCTGGTGGCAACACTGCACCTGTGTGCTGACCCATCAAGCCTTACCAGTAGGAATAAAGCTTCACACTGACCACTCTTCCTAGACCACAACCACTGCTGCCCTTAAACTACCTAAACATGCACTTTTCCTACAAGGAAAGGGTCACGAACATGGCCTACCAGAATTCAAGGACACGAACAATTCACACAAGTTCGCAGGCTCTGAGCAGGCAGACTGTACATGCTGAAGTGGGCCCTGAGAAAGCACCAGCCCTAAACCATGGCGACACTGGCCTTTTCTGTGCCAGTCTTGAAGCTCGGGTCTCTCCTCAGATCCACCTCTTCCATCGTTCACCTTCCAGCACCTTGGTTAAGGCAGACACAGCTCCTGTGGGGAGGCCTGGGCAACTGGGGCTTTGTTCTACAGAGAGAGACAGTGATCTTCTAATTCTGCTGGCAGATTCCCAGACACTAATGATTCAGTGCTCTTGATGAGAGTGCAGACACGCCGTCAGATGCCATGTTAACATCTGTGCGTGCTTTTAGGCAGAAGGCAGCAAGAAATCTTAAGTTTGATGGAGTTGATTTTAAAGATGTTCTGACACAGTGTGATTTTATAAGATTGTGGGGTGTGTAAAAAAGACAAAAGGAAACCTGGTGTAATTTAGTGACTTTGTGAGACCCACTCTCAAAATTTAGAAACAGCACAGTAAAAACAGTGTTAAGGATGCAGCCTACTGCAGAGGCCCTGGGTTCTGCTCAATGCTATAGGCCAGGAAACAAACAAAGGTATGGAGTTCACTGTGAATGGAGAATTTAAAGTCAGCACAACCAGGTGCCCAAGGCTAGAATTTGCAAGAAGCTGTGCCTTCCCAGATGTTGTGGAGACTGCATCCTGGGTCTTTTCAGAATCCCACAGGACACACACACACTTAGCCAGTCCTAAGTTGCCCAGATGGCACTGGGCATGAGCGGGCCCATCCTCACAGCACTCAGAAGCTACTCCTTAATAAGAACACAGAGCAGAAGCAAAAAGTTGTACCCGTGATCCCTAAAAAGGCAAGCTCACCTCTGGATCCCTGTGTTTCCTTCTTGGGCACCAGAGTAGAATAGAGTCCCCCTAGTGTCCTGAAGGTGGCTGAGGCTGGAGTAGTATAGACAGCACCCTTCTGCTTTCCACAACTCAAAATCCAGAACCCTGGGAGCCCTGTCTACTTCCCAGAAGGAACACTTCTGGAACCCAGGATGGGCTGGGTAAGCCTGTACCTTCCTTCCCATGGCCTTCCTAGTTGTGCTGTAAAAGCCAAAGGAACTGGCTTCATCACTGGCAGAAAGCTGGCGTACAACCGAGCCTACCGTGGGTAGCCCGCTCGGGCAGCACCCACCTAGGGCTGCACACTGGCTGATCCGCCCTCCCTTAGCAAACCTCTCCACCCTACCTGGGGCTCTGAGCCTTTCCTGGGTGTGCTCAAAAGCCCTCTAAACTCTATCTGGATAACTCCCTTGTCTTCCTGGAATGGAGCTTGCAGAGGAGAATCCACAGAAGTGTCCTCCACAAGCAAATTTCGCTCAAGTCAGACACTTGAAATACAGAGGTGCTAGGAGAGGGGACAACAAGGTGTGAAACCTTCAGCCAGTTCCCTTTACTTTGGTTTTTTTCCCCCCAGTGAGGCATCAGCTGCCTAGTAATCCGTTCATGACACCCATCTGTGAGATGAGAAAAAAAGCCTCAGCTTGTTCTTTTCCTAATTTAGAGCTCTCCCTCCTCTTCAGTCTATCAAAGCTGATCCTGAGGTTGGAAAGCCCAGGGAGGTCAGAGGAAAATCAGCTCTGGACAGCGCCTCCCCCTTAAGTGAGAGCTCACTCCTGGTCGGTCAGGCTCTAGGGGATGTAAAACCCCACCTGTCCCCCAAGCCCCCAGTATCACCTGGAAGGCAGCCCCAGGGCCAGGGTTCTCTCTCTTGGGGCCCTTACATAAGACCCTGTAAAACTTCCCGCGACATTCACAGAAAATGAAAGCTGCTATCTGCTCCCTCCAGAGATCAGGCGAAGGGGCTCAGCGACAAAATGCACAGATTCAAAATTCAGCAGAAACCTGCTCAGCCAAGGTCCATCCACATAGGGACAGGGAAACCCACCGCGTTAAATAGGGCCACGGAGAGCTGGCCTGAGTGTGCAGGAGACAATCCATTCCCTCTGAAGTGACCCATTTAAAACCTCATCATGCTGGGGGAGGCTTTGTACTCAAAAAGGACGGGCTAGTGGCAGAGGCCCCCGGAAGGGCGACTGGAACAAGGCACTGGACACAGCTTGGTGGCCAGGACGCACGACTCGGGTGCCCGCTCCAGCTGCGACACTGCCTCGGCTCCCCAGACACCACTACCCCTCGGGCCTACAGGGGGGATCGCGGGCTGAGGCTGTGTATCCCAGGCCGCCCTCTCTGCAGTCAGGAGCCAGGAAAAGTTCTCTGCACCAGAAAGACAGCTGGGGTGTAGGGAACGAGCGAGTCCAGCGGCTCCCGGAGCAGAGCTGGGCCGCCTGGCAGGGCAGGCGTCGGTCCCCTGCATGCCAGGCAAAGCACAGCCACAGGTCTGAGAAGTCGCTCCGCTCCCCGGGCTCTTACCTTGGCCGCGCCGGCCCCGGACAGCGTGAGCCCGCGGAGGCGCAGGGGCGCGGGCGAGGGTCCGCCGGGTCCGGGCAGGTGCAGCCAGCGTCCGAGTCGGCGTCTGCGTCCAAGCGTTAGCGCCGCCACACTGCACAGCCGGGCCACGCTGCGAGGGTCCGGCTACCCGGGCTGCGCACTGCGCCCGCGCTCCTCCGCCTCCGCTCCGCCTGGCCTGCGCGTGCAACGGGCGCCACCGGGCCTGGGCGCGCCCGACGCCCCAGGCTAGGGCAGGCCGCGCCCCCGCTCCGCGCGGGTCCGGGCGGCGCCCCCGGCCTGAGCGAGGACGCGCCGGGCGGCCCGGGAAGGTCACGCGCGGCGATGGATCGCGGATCCTGGCCTGGCAAGCGCGCGTCCCGGGGCCGCGAGCCCGGCCCGCTGAGGGCGCCGCGGCGGGCGTGCAGGGCCGGGTTCAGCCGCGTGGTGCTGTTCCGGGGCCCGAGTCCTGTAGGGGCAAGGCGGAGCAGTGTGGTCCGGCCCGGACGGTCCGTTCTTCGCTGGTGCCGTGTGACCGGGAGAACCTCGGCAGCTGCGGCACCGCTTCTCCAGTCCGGTCTGTGCGGCTCGGCCGCGGGCGGGCGGGCGGGCGGGCGCCGGGGGGCGGGGCGGCGCCACCCGGACCCCGCCCCCAACCCCGTGACCACGCCGCCGACTAATGGACGGTGCCGCAGCCGCTCGGCCCGAGTGCCCGCCCCACTTAGGCTCCGCCCCCTAGTTGCTCCGCCCCCTACAGCGGCTCTCCCTGCGCGGACGGAAACAACACCCGGAGCCGGAGTACCGGCCAAGTCTCGGAGCCACTGCTAGGGGCGGCTCGGCCTGCGCCCCAACCCGGGATCCTTGCTCGCTGAGGTAGCAGAGGCGCAGCTGCCGCGAGCGATGGCGTGCGGGAAGCTTGAGTCTCCCACGCTCTTCTAGAGGCCAAGGCCGAGAAGGGCTGTCCGGCCCTGCCCACCCTGCTCCCGGGGCTGCATCTCCAGCTTCCAGTACGTTCGGAGCCCTGCGCTCCGATAGCCTGGCTCCGGCGAGCTCCTCGCTGGTACCCGGCCCGGGGCTCCCAGGAGGCGGGGCAGTTGGATAGGGGCCCCCAAGCTGAGCGATTCAGGTCTGGCGTCCGGCTTCCCCTGCCCAGGAGCTCACTTCCCCAGGGAGGCCGCCACCACCCCGGGCTGTAGGATGCAGCTGGGAGAATCAGGGACTCAGCCCAGACTCCCACTACACTCCACCTCGTCGTCGCTCCCCCGCGCAGCCCCCGGCCCCGGAAGACCAGAGGAAAGAAAGCGTGCGCGGGGCCTCACCGTGCCGGCGCCGGGACGTGCGGTGCCCGCTGCTCCCACAGGCGTCGCCGCGAGCAGGAGACGGCTAGGGGATGAAAGAGCAGGCGACATCCTAGGGATCAGCAGTGTGCAATTTGAGCTCAGCGCCGCCTCCCGCAGCAGCCTGGCCCGGACGCTGGAAAACAAGGGATCATTTTTATGTTTTGCGGGCCGCGTGTCCCTCCTTCCAACTGTTTCGCCTCCCCACTCTAGCCCCGGCCCCGGAACCGGGTAAAGTTAAACCTAGAATTTGTGCCTTCTTTTTATTGATCGTCTAGCTTGCTGCGTTCCTGGTGCAGAATGCGTTATTACACAGTATTAGCATATTAATAAGGAGAAGGGAGGCTGTACTCGGATTTTACAAGCAGAGCTAGAATATTGAATTGCATCATGAGCTAAAAGATAAGCAAGTGGGAAAGAAGAGTTTTCATTACCGTTACCCCAGCGAGCGCACCCTCTGCATCTTAGGAAGTGCAGTGGCCAGGGTGAGTGAGGTGGGGGCCTGCGCCCATCAGATCAGCCTGCAAAGGAATTGCGTGCAGCCTGTCTGGAGTAGCTCACAGATCCCATGGCCTGTGGAAAGCTTTGCTCCATTAATTCAAGGTTACAGTTTTTAGCTCAGTGGCATGTCTCATGATACAAAAGGTAGGAAGATTGTTGCACTGAAAAATACTCCACAAACCGAGCTCTGGTTAGTTTCATGTCAAAGCCCACGTTGGAAAATTGCCTTTGGAAAACTGTAATGCTTTTAAACTCCTTGGCCCAAGAAAATTATATATTCTTAGGTTGGATATAGATTGCCTAGGAATTACAGCCTTCTGACATAGACCAAGATACAAATGTCTTAGGAGTATTTCAGCTATGACATAAGAGTGGGAGGAGTGCTGAATAAACTATACAGAGTGATATATCTGTTGTTTCTAAAGAAACAGCACGGGTTTTGCTAAGAACTAAGAAATATTTTTTAAATTGCCCTTTTAAGCCAACTGTTGTCTGTCTCCTCATGAAGATACACAGGAGACATCCTACCAGTTCGAAGATACACAGGAGATATCCTACCAGTGCTCATTTTTTTATTAGGGTCAAGAACTAATCCTAAGAAACACGAAGTCTTGAAATAACCACCAGGGGGCCCTATAGGCATCTCAAAGAGGAAGCTGGAAAACGCGCTCCACCGGGGTTGGGGGCGGGGATCTGGTCCCATTTTCTGTGCCCGGAATGGAAGTGGAATGAGAAGATAAAATTAAGAACATGATTTGGAGACGGTCCGGTTTTATGTTTAAAACACCTTGTGAGTTCCAGTTTGACTCAGGAGCCAAAAATTTCTTACCTCTAAAAAGAAAAAATGGAATAAAGCCAACTCAATGAGTTCCACCTCTTCAGACAGGACCTGCTTTGCTAAGGTGTGAGTACTGTGTGCCAAAGGTTTTGCACTTTCTTCCTGAGCTCCTTGGTTAGCCAGTGAGCTCCCCGTGCCAACTTAGGTGAGGTGGGGCCAGCCGCTGTGGCACAAGCCCCTGGCCCAAGTGAGCCAAGTGCTGGTGGCCCTGCCTGAGTACGATCCCATTGCTTAGTGTGGGGCCCAGCAGAGGTGCAGCAGGGTGGTGGTGGCAGGGAGGGGTGACTCTGGGGTCTCAGGACGCCTGGCCATGTGAAGCGGGGTAATGGGAGGGGACGCCGGGAGCTTCCTGCGCAGGCTGCTTGGCAGTACGGAAGGACTGCGATATTTTAACAATAGTGCTGGACTCGTCAAAGCAACTAAATATGAGAGTGGGAGCCTTCAGAAAGCCGCCCAGAATGTTTTCGTAGGCTTCACTATCTAGCAATCAAATTGTCAGGGCTTTGGAATCCTTCACAGTCACATAATATCTTTCCCACATCTTTGCGGTTAGTAAGGTTAAGATGCCCTTTATGAGAGAGAATAATGCAACCAGCACTCCAGGAGCAGACAGGGAGAAGCCTAATTTTCCTTCAGCCTACAATGGCTAGAGAAATTCCTGCAAAAGTGCTCTATCTACACACATTTCAAGTGAAAATTTAAGCACCAGGCACGGAACATCCCCTGTCATTCAGGCCAATGTGCAAAAGACATTCCTAAACCAAACAAAATACCTGCATTAGAGATAAGTAAAAAAGAAGCCACTCGCTAGCTGAAGAATTATGGAACACTGTAAAAGCCACCAACGTAAATGGAAGTGTGATTTGAACATAATTTACCTGAAAACAAAGCAAGTCTAGAGTCGAGGCATGAAACAGGGAATGTGGGTAACATCTTTCATTGTAGAACAGAAAAGATTTTGTTTGTATCATCATGTTCATTAACCAGGCCAGATACAGGTGTTCTCAAAATAGCATTATTAATTTCTGGAAGACTTGCCGCCACCAACCTGAGAGCTAGCTAATTAGAACAGTGTTGGCCGAAGCTGGAAGAGGCTGCTGTCTTTAGGAAGGAGGGTTTGTCCGTGCAGGGCTCAGAAGGCCCCTCTGAGTAAAGCCTCTAAGCATTGAAAGCTCCCTGATCACCTTATGATAAAATGTCAAAATGGGGAGGCAGGCTGGATAAAAAATCAGCTCCAAAGAGGTCAAACCCAGGGCAAAGCGACCTCTTCCCCTCAGTGCTGGCCCCACAAAGCAAGGGTACCCTTAGCTGCTGAGGTATGAGATGCCAGCACAGAAGAGAAAAAATGACTGAAGTCCAGGTAAAGAAAGCCACCAAAGTCCTGAACTAGAAAATGATCATGTGTGCCTTTCGGAGCTTTTAAATAAGAAGCTCTGTTTAAAGGGCAGGTACAGTTCCTACCTTTCTTCTTTCCTCCCCTCTCTGTTTAGAACTATAGAGCAAGACACATCAGACCATAAGGGCAGGCAGATCCCCCCCCCCGGGGGGGGCTGGTTCAGGTGCAGAAGCTGCTTCAGCAGGTTTGGGATGGAGTCTGAGAGCTTGCATCTTAACCAGCTCTGCCCCAGCCACATCTTGGTGGACCCACGAGTCAAGTGCCCGTTGCTAACATGCTGTATCTGATGCCTACAACTTAAAGGAAGAGGCTTCATCTGGCTCATGGTCTCAAGGGGTTGAGTCCCTCATTGGCTGGCTACCAGGCAGGAGGACCTTGAGAGAAGGGTCTGGAGAAGGAAGGATGTTCAAGGCATTGAGGCCTAAAAGCGGAGTGGGTCATAGCACCCGAGAGAAACAGGCAGGGACCAGCTCTGAACCCCCAAGTCCATGGCCCCATGACACACACAAATACACCCACAGTATACTTTGCTGACCCTGTGGGCATTTCCTAATCTAATCACAGTCACAGTGGGATACAGAAGACACTGTTGGCAGTTGGCGGCATCCTTTGCTCTGTTTCCCATCCTACAGGAACTGTGTTAAGTAAGATGACTCAGAAGGCAAAACCTGGGACAAGGCTTTGGGGGTGGGAAGGTTAATTGGAAGTAATTCCTGGAAGCAGAGAGCTATGACTAGGACCACCCCCACCACCCCCAAAATGTAATTCCCCATGTGCTAGTTCTTAGAGGTAGGACTTAAGGAGCTGACATCAGGAGGAGAGAGCCCTGGTGCTTTATAAGGGACAGTGGCTTTCATAGAAAGTCATGCAGGAATAGGCTCAGTGTCTGCTGTTCCACCCATGAGGGCAGTGTTGCCTCCTGCCCAGGAGGAACAAGCACTCCCTCCCCTCCCCCTGAAAGTGCGACCAGAAGAGCCATGCAGATAATGAATCTGTCAGCCCCTCCATCTTGGGCTTCACAGCCTCCAAAAATGTAGGGGGAAAAAGTCTTTTTAATAAATTATCAAGAAACAGTGGATGGGGCTGGGGAGATAGCTCCGTGGCACAAGTGCCTGCCTGGTAACTGCAAGGTCATGAGTTCGAATCCCAGTCCCTAAAAAAAAAAAAAAAAGAAAGAAAAGAAACAGTGGACATCTTAGTTGAATTTCTCTTTCTTGCATTAAAAAGCATCCGAACCAGCAGGACACAAAAGCCTGCTGACAAAGATTCACCATCAGTGGATCCCCTGGTTGTGAAATCACAACCAGTCCTAGAAGGGCATAGGGAGCCCCCTCTCCTCCACAGGGTGAGATTCAATCTAGAAGGCATGTGCTGTTTCATGCCCTCCGAACAGAGATCTTGGACACCCTCTGAGTGTGGAGTTACAGTTCCTGCCCTCCTCCCTACAGCCTTGGGTGCTATTCTTCCAGCTCCCACTTCCCTAAGCCCAGTTCTCATTCCAGCTTCCACCTGAGTCTGGGGCTGAATCCTGAGAGCAGCGTGTTTGGCTTCTGCAGGGTCCCCATCCAGGAGATGCAGCTTTCCCCTGGCAGATGTACATTCTGGTGCCAACTGGCCCAACGGATGCTGACAGGTGAAGAAAGTTCCTGTTGCAGCTTCTGCCTTCCCAAGGGACTGGGGCCTCTGCCTTTGATTTCCATGTGTTTGACTTGAGCATGGGCACTCAGGGCTGGGGAACTTGGGCTGTATGGAGAGGCAAGATCACTCTGTCCTACTTAAACTCCAAAACCCAAGTCTTACCTGCGTCTCCTTTCTCGTGCAGATCTGAGCACAACCTGTGCAGGCCTGCGGGGTGGGAACAATTGAGAGTGCAGACTGGAAAACATGGATGGTCCTGACTCTAAAGAAACCCTCAAACCCAGATCCAGTTCGGGAAACACGTCATTAATTATCATGAGCTAAGTGGCCTCGCAGAGCTAAATCGGTGAACAGTGGCATTGGATATCCTGGAGCAGGCATCCATCTGGGGCAACAGTGCCATGAACAAGGAAGAGCTCTGGTTGGGAGGCTGTGTCAGCATTGCCACGTGTGAAAGAAGGAGCGTCATGCTTTGAGAAACAGCAGCGATGCTAAGCCAGAGGTGCAGTTGGCCACGGTGACCAGTGTGCTAAAGGACTGGAAAGCTAGGCTCGACCTGAGACTGCCTGACAAAGAGAGTCTGCATCTCTACTATGTGTCTGCTACTATGCTGACCACTGGGGTTGAATCAGAACACAGCTCTTGCTTGTTTAGTGGCTCTTGGTCAAGCAGAGACAGGAAAATTCCTAGCTGTGTGTGCCCTGCGCCTGGCTTCTCCCTACTTACCAACCCCTGTCCTTCCGACCCTCATACAGACTTTGCAACGCATTCTTCTTCTGCCCACACCCTTATCCTCTGCTGGAAAACCTGCCTGCCTGTGGCCTCCTGGTACTCAGCTCTACCCAGATTGAAGTGCTAACTAGATGGCTTCCACAGAAGTCAGTACAAGCATTTCTTACCAACTCCTGCTTTCTCCTTTCTTGTTTCTTCTAGATCTTTTCCAAAAATACCAGTCACTGTAGCCTAACTCTTTGGGATGCAAGCCCCAGCTGAGTGTTTGCAGTCTCCAGGAGGAGAAGATGGGGATTCTCCATGGACTCTGCAAACGGATTGAAGGAGAACCCCAAGTACAGAGCTGCCCTTGACAGCCCCGGTAAGGTCTGAGCCCTAAGGGGCTTGCAGGGCTGAGGACAATATAGAACCCCTGAGAGGTGCTTTCCTGGGCCTTGAGACCTGCTGGTACATTCCCAGTCCAGCTCGGCTCAGCTCGTTGTCGTCCATGTCCTTCAGAGCTGCTCCTGTAGCAGCAGCCTCGTGACCTCCTTGGGCCACACAGCCAGGATAGGAAGCAGACTAGATGCCCAGCAGCAGTGCACTGTGAGGATCTATCCCCTTGCTGCATGCCACGTGGCCCCTACATGGAGCACAAATGACGGAGGCCACAGCAGAGGTTAAAGAGGGCTTTCAGATGCATCTTCAAGCCACCAGACCACAGTGGGAAAGGCCTCGTGAAGGCCACTCCCAGCTTGTCCAGTGGGCTGAGAGAACACATAAAGCTGCAGGAGAATCTCTCATATTTTGGTTCCTGGGTATCTACGACAAGCCTCACCTGCGCCGCATTGTGCAGACCCCTTGTCGCCAGTCTGGACCTTCTGAGGGGCCGGCAGGCTCTTCCTCCTCTCACCAATCCAGGTTCCCCTCTGCTTTCTCCTGACTCACTGTAGACTTTCAGCTCTCAGTTTCCAGTTCATGTCTCCCTCTCTTCTTTAAAATCCCCACTGCATCTCCTATCCCCACTGTAATTTCCTTTCCTTTGCCTCGCCAGCTTGGCCTTTCTGCTCCAGATTTTGGGTGTCAAGCATGCCCTAAATGGCCCCTCATTTCCTGTGGTGTGTCGTGGTGAAGGAATCCCTCCCACCTTGGACCTTCAGGGTGTTCTTTCTTTTTCCTTACTCTGCAGTATTTTTTTGCTGGCCGTTTCCTGCTCATTTATCCTCACCTGAGAACGAATGTGCCCACACCTAGTGTTTAGCAGCTCGCCGGGTTGATGGATTTCCCTCTGCCCCCTGCTCAGAGGGGCAGTTCTGAGCTATTTTTCCAGGTCTGCAGCTGGACATCTGTCTGATACACACAGCAGCTCTGGCCCAAAGCCTCTCCCATACTGACTGCCTCGTGCACAGCCTTACAGAACTGAGAACTAAGCCTCTGGGCCCTGGCACCTGACTCCCGAGGCTGTGATCCAGTGGAGTGTGGGAAAGTCACATCTCCAGGCCTGCCTCTTGCTGTGCTTCCCACTTCTGCTCTACCTGAGGAACCACACCTTCTAGACTCCGCTGGGCCAGGACAGGGAGTTTCTCATGTAGGGGAAGGTGGTGGACCTATGGGGTCAGGCTGCCCACAAGTTTCAGATACTGTGCAGGTGGCGGAGATCCTGACACAGCTGGCAGCCTGCATAGCCGTGCCACTGCACCGTGCAGCTGCTCCCAGCTGTGAGACCCCAGGGCTGGGCCACCCCAGGGATGTGCTTTAGTTGGGAATCACCACAGGTGAGGGGCCATGGACTGAGGCTGTCTCATGCTTGTGAGGAGGGAGGCACTGCTGGGTTCTTGCACTGTGGCTCTAGGGCAGTCGCATCTGAGTGGTGGTCTCTGAAGGATCTGCTTGACAGTGTCATTTTAGTGAAAAATTCACACCCCAGCTTCCCAGCCAAAGTGGGCGGGAGCTGCCTGGGACAAGGGAATGCAGGTGCTGCCTCTTTCTCTAGGGACGATTGTCCACTTCCACAGAGCAGAGAAGGATGGACTTGGTGCAGGGAGACCACTGTAGCCTGCAGATCAGCCCAGGCAGGTGGTCGCCCTCCTGTGGGGACTAAGGCGAGGGATGAATTCACATTTTCTACCCAACGTAAGTCCATGCTGAAAGCCGTGGACACTGTGATGGAGATGTTGGCTTAGTTTGACAGCAGCATTCAGCTAGGATGATTGGAGGCCCCGCTCTTCCACATGGATACCCAAGAAGAAGAAAAAAGCTGGCATCTCCCACAGAGGGTGTCATCCAGTGGGAGAGACAGAGACTGAGCAAGCAAAGCACTGAGTCTATGCACAGCTGTTAATTAGGGAAAGCATGCCGGCGCAAGGAGAGAAGCTACAGGGAAGGAATCTGAGTCAGAATTCAGGAAGCCCAGCACGGGGGTGACGTGGAAGCCGAGGACATTCATGAGGCAGGGTACTCTGGCTAGAGGAACAGTGGGTACAAGTGGTGAGGCCAGAGAATGCGGCATGAGCAGATGGCCAGACATCACCACAGGAGCTGGAGAGCCTGGGCAGGAGGGCGAGCCCCGAGAGGAGGACGGACGAGCACCTGGGGATCCATGAGAGAGGCAGAAATGACTACGGACAGCAGTGTGGCCCCTGTGAGCTGAGCGGCCACGAACGCCCACCCAGGTCAGCACTGCACTTGCTTGGCCTCCTTCCTCTGTTAGGGAGACGTGGGAAGTCAGGCCAGACTTTCCACTGGGCCATTAGGTGCCCTACAGTGCATTTCTTTAACCCTGAGTGAGGAGCCTATCCAACCACCTCGGGACCCTGGGAAAGGGCAAAGTGAGCAGTGGTTACATCCTTTGACTCTAAATCAAGCCTGTCTCTCTGTCTCTCTCCTTCCCTTCCTCTCTCTCTATCTCTGCCTTGCTGTGTTTCCCTCTCTTTCTGTCTCTGTGTCTCCCTTTCTCTGTCTTTCTCTGTCTCTGTAGCTTCCTTGCTCTCTCACTCTCTCCCTATCTGTCTCTATCTCTGTCTCTCCCTCCCTCCCTCCTTTCTTCCCTTCCTCTCTATCTCTCAGTATCTGCCTCTGTCTCCTTTTCTCTATCTCTTTGTCCCCCTCCTTCCCTTCCTCTTTTCCTCTCTCTGTTTGTCTCTCTCCCTCCAACCTTCCCTCCTTCCCTCTTTATCTCTCTCCTTCTCCCTCTTCCTCTCCCTCTCTGTTTCTCTGTCTCTCTCTTCCTCCCTCTTTCTCTGTCTCTCTGTCTCTGTCTCTGTCTGTCTTTCCCTCCCTCTCTCTGTCTGTCTGTCTCTCTTTCCCTCCCCCTTTTCTGTTTTTCTCTCTGTATCTCTCTGTCTCTATCTCTCTGTCTCTCTCTCTCTCTCTCTCTCTCTCTCTCTCTCTCCATCCTCTCCCACCTGTCTCCCAGTGAAGATGGGATGATGCCTTTTCCATAACCATGGACTCGGAACCGCCCCTCACCAGCTGAGAGTCTGCTGTGGGAGACCCCTGGCCCATCCTGGGCTGCCACAGTCTTACTCATCAAACCATTCGCCCTTTTATTCATCCAAAGCATGCACTTGGGCTTCTTTTCCTTGAAGACCTCAACTGTTTGGGTGGTAGCGGCTACCTGAGGGGGCTTCAACCCTCTCACTAGAATGTGTGCGGTGTTAGAGCTCATCTGGTGCCTTCCAGTTGTACTTGAAATGAATTTCCTGTTCTTTAGTCCTTGGCAGGGAACATGGTTTTGCCATGATCCTCCCAGGGGAAGCAATATTCAAATTATAAAAAATAATTAAGTCATCTCACTCAGCTTTCCTTTTGCCAGACTAATTTAAATTCCCGAGCCCTTTGCTTTCTTGGGTCACATATTTGGGCCCTATACATTTAAAGGGCTTTAAAGGGCAGTCTTATTATTTACCAGGGCAAAAGCTTTCCAAAAACAATACCAGCCTCAAGGACACAATTCTTCGCAATGTTGTGCCACTTCACTTTCTTCTTCCAGGGCTGTTTTTGCACATACATTATCTCATTGTTTCTACTTAATGGCTCTGTGAATTAGGGAGGATGGATGTTATTTTCTCTCTGGGGAAAAAAATAAGACAGAACTCAGCCTTGATTTACTCTGGTGAGATGTAAGAGGGAGCCGGCCCTGCCGGAGGCTGTGCCCACCCCTGCTCCCCCAGGACTCGGCTGATTCGCTCCTCTACGGAATGCCTCAGCCTTTTACCAAAGGTCATCCGGGATAATAATAGCCAGCCTTTCTTGAGCATTTCATATATTTCAGGCGCTGCGCTCCCTAAGTACTTTGCATGCTTTTTATCTTTCAACTCCCACGAGGAGGGAGATGGTTCTATTATTGTCTTTGCTTTTCAGAGGAGTAGCCTTAAGCCCTGAGAGGTTAAGAGAGTCACCTCAGTCAGACCCATAGCTGGAATGCCAGAGGCCTCAGACCCTTGACCATCTACTGCCCATCACTGAGCTTCGGGAGCTCACCTTGGTGTCTGCCGGGAAACTCACGGTGAGGGCATTATCTGTTACCTGGGAGAATGTCCCCATCTGATGCCTCTTTTTGGAAGAGTCTCTCAAACAACATTACTGACAATAACATGTTCTCGCTGTGGAAAGGGCTGGTTGTTGCTAATGTTAGGTTTGTTGTTTTTTATTTTGTCTTTTGACTTTCAGTTAATGAAAAGATGTGTCATAGTAGAAATCAACAGCAGTTGGGAATGAGCAAGACCTGGCTTGGAGTGTGTGCTGGGAATCAGAGCTGGAAGGGCTGGGGACAGCTCTGCCAAATGCACATGCCATGAGCTCAGATCTTCTGCGCCATCTCTGAGTCTCGATTTACTTGTCATAGTAGCCATAGTGACAAATGGAGAGATCCAGGTGAGTGTTGGCGTGATACCTGTGAAGATAGCATTGCAGGAGCAGTGTGGCTCTCTTCTAGCCACATTTCAATTCCCTACTGGACGAGGGGGTCCTCATTACTATGGTCTTAGTGGCAGGCAGGGCCCCAACCTCTGATGTGGAAACCAAAGCATGATACATATCATCAACCAGAGCTCTTAACTCTGGACAACAAAAACTGGCCCTGGGTGGCAAGGCAGAAGAGGGCTACCGCAGTGATTTGAGGGAGGTGGCCAGGATCAGGAACAGTGGCCCATACCAGCCTGGGAGCTGGCCTTCTGGGTGTGTGCTGTCTGTAGCCAATTCTGGAACTACAGCCATTAGGGACATAGCTCAGATGCCACTCGTGTGTGAGGGACACGCCTGCATCTAGCAGCCCCAACAAGAGGTCATCAACAGCCTATGGAGGGCTTCCTTCCTGATCTGTCTCCCCTGGTGGTGAAGGCTGCAGCCGCAGGTCAGCACCAGCAGGCTGCAAATGGAGAAAGATGTGAGAGACTTCTACCTTGAGAAGGTGGGCCCACTGGGGAGGAGCATGGGGTCCTCCAGTGTGACAGGGTGTTCAAAGGAAAACAGATTCAGAGTAGATGCTCCTCTGTACAATCCAGATGAGTTAATCTGTCCCCAGCAAGGATTCTGACATTTGAGAAAGCAGAGCAGACACAGAGCATCAATTACAAATAGTTCTCAGTGGCCATGGTGTGCATGCAAGTCTGGAAGCAGCAGAAATAATAGTGCCTGGGATGAGAGCACCTATAGTGGCCCAGCCAGACCCTCTCAGAGCCACAACCAAGACTGTGATGGCCCTAGTTTCATCTAATGTCTTCCTTTGTTTAAGCCAGATTTACTATGGCTTCTGGGCTATTCATTCTGGAAGCTATGCAGTAACCTTCCAGTAAAATAATTTTTGCTTCATGTTTGCAACCAAGAACAGTTGTTAGTACAGAATTTCAAGCTAACAAGTGGGCTGTAGGCAACTGTCGACCGTTAGGGGAGAGGGAATAATCTGTCGTTGTTCCTGGCCTAATTGGAGCTGCGAGACCTGGCAGGCTCAGGTGTGGAGTGGGCTCAGAGAACATTCTCGGCTGCAGTGTGAAAGGAATTGCTGAAATAGTCTGACATGTTTTGTTTCAGTAAGAAATCTCACAAAAGTCCCAAAATGTTTTTATTTTATTTTACCTCCATGCCTGTGGGATACAGAGGGATAGGACATTACAATGTTTCTGTTTATCAGAGAAATTTTATAAGTATTTGTAGCCTTTATAAGGTGACAGTGTCACTTTCAATATTATTTATAGGCAGAAAATAATTAGAGTGGCAAAAACAACAGAGGCTTTTATAAAAATTAAATATGAGTTTCTCAGACCACTGCAGCCACCTCAAGTCCAAGTAGTTTACAAGGTTCTTTTGGGGTGAAAATGCATTCATGTGCATAGCATCATCACACACAACTGTCTATGCTCTTTGATAGCTGATAGAAAAGAAAGGACATTATGTCACCCCCTTTCTTCTAAGTTCTCTGTCATCAGGGAGGGTTTCTCCCTAAGCAAGGTGGTCACATCCATTTACTCTGCAGGGGAAAAGAAGGGTTTAAGAAGCTTGACATTTAATGACAGGGGAAAGAGAAAGTAAAAAAGACAATGCAGCAACTGTTGGAATGAACCACCTCTCTCAAAGCTGATCTCTGCCCTGCTTTAATCTTCTTTATCTCTGAGGACAGAGGTCCAAAGGCCAGAAGTCCTTCTTCTGGTCATGGACCAATACTGGCTGGATCTAAGCGGCCTGTCAGAGTGACTTCCAATCCATACCTAAAATTTATTAGTATAGAATTCATTAGAATAGAATTTCCATGCCAAATAACATATACCATGGCTGCCTTGGCCAGAAATACCA
This sequence comes from Myocastor coypus, assembly GCA_004027025.1. Taxonomy (NCBI): domain Eukaryota; kingdom Metazoa; phylum Chordata; class Mammalia; order Rodentia; family Myocastoridae; genus Myocastor; species Myocastor coypus. The sequence goes on along the minus strand of PVJA010002445.1, from coordinate 82,642 downwards.
AACCATAAAAGAAAAAAGACACGGTGCCCAAGACCAAGAAGTCCCCACCTATTTCAGGAAAAATTGTGGATTCTTCTATGTCTTAGATACTTTTCTTGTTGCTGGGACAAAATATGTAATACCCACAAATTAAATGGAAAAGGGTTATTTTGGCTCTCAGTGTTTAGAGATTTCAATCCCTAGTTGGTTTGCTCCAAGGAGGGCAGCATGGCAGAGGGGCACCACAGAAGAGAAACAGTCCATAGCAGGGTGGCAGGAAGCAGCGACATTGATTTGCTTTCCCTTTTGTCCCATCTAGGCTACAAACCTATTCATAGCAGGAGTAGGCTTTCCCATTTTCCATAACCAAAACCATGGTTAAACAATCACTGGGCTAATTCTGTTGTAACACACCCTAAATCTAGAGTCACACAACCACGAGATAGCTGCCTCCAAAAGACCCCACCTAGGAGCTCACAAGGCTTTGAGGGGACATCTAGATATGAGCTATAAGACTTCCCCTTCTGCCTTGTCCCCACTCTCATTTCTGCTAATTGGTGTCTCCCAACCTTAGCCCCGGGCAAGTTATGGTGGTTTCTGGTGAGCTTAGCGCCCACTTCTCTATCCTTTGGCTACTGAATAAAGCTTGGCTCACTGATGCTCGGGCTTGGTATCATGAGTGGTTGCTCTCTCCCTAGAAGGGGCCAACAAATCTTTTGGTAAAGGAACTTATCACGTTTGGAACTACAAGAGCATGAAAAATTCAGGGATGCAAATGTGAATAAGACAGCATTGTCACATCTCCAATGATTTTGCTCAAAACTCAGAAACCAAGCTTCTTGATTTCTTTAGTTATGTAATCTATTACAGCTGAAAACAAGAGAAAAGCTTGATCCTGTGGTTTGGTAAGAAAGCAGTGTCTGTTGAATTGACAGCATCACTACTTGTACTGTGTATAAGCTAGGCTATTACGAAGCCATAATGGGCCCTCTAGTTGGAATAGGAAACAAGAGAAAATTTAGAGTTCTGGGAATGTCCAATTCTCAGAAGCTGTTTATCTCAGGCTTGAAGGCAGCTCCCTTGTTCAAGGGCAGTGCCATTGGAGAAGCAGCAAGTCCTATGTAGGGGGTGCATGACTGTTAATAGATCCTTATTCCAGAATGCTTTGTGTTGAAAGTTCAATCAAATCTCAAATCTCAGTGGAAAAGAATCTCACATGATGATTGTGATAAGGGTGTGCATACTGCAGACTAAGTAACTGTGCTAGCTCACGGAGCTGTGAGGAGTCTGAGTCAACTACATAGTTGATTGACTAAAATACACACACCTTTTTATTTTGCTTTTCATTTATTTTTTGGATTTCTCATATCAGAGAAACTATGCAATGTTTAAGTTTATGTATCTGAATTATTTCACTTAACATTATAGTCTTGAGTTGCATTCATTTTCTTACAAATGAAATCAAGTTTATCATTTTTTATACAAGATAGAAAGTGGGAAGTAGATGCTTGGCACAGTGACAGTATCATAGCCAGTGAGGTTTATCCAAAGCATGATTACTGCTAATTGAAAATAAGAAGTAGGGAGATAGATCTTTTGCAAAAGAGATGATGCCAGAAGATGGAGGGAGGGTTAAGGGAAGGAAGAGGAAGGGAATTAAAGAATTAAAATGTGTTTTGTGCATGGACAACTACCAGAGATGAATGTAATCTTTAGGTATTGAATTAAAATATTTTAAATGTACACACACACACACACACACATGTACATGTGCATAAAGACTCCCCCAGAATGCTCAAGAAGTCCTCAACAAATTACTCAAACTCTAAGAGGCTTATTCCTTTTGCCCTGCTGTCCATTTCTTATGTCCCATCCATGATACTATGAAGTTTTCTAGTGGTAGAGGAGGGAACACAACGAGATCAGTGTGTGTGCAGTTACTCTGTGTGAGGAGACCAGGATGAGACCACTGTGGCCTTGGAGGAGAGGGCAGGGCTCCATAGTAGCCAGGGGCAGGATTCAGAGAAGAACATCCAATGGCCATGTTCAGTGCTGAGGTGTTCCTCAGTGAGCAACGGTCTTCTAAATGGATACTAAAGCTTTCACTAAATGGAAAAGGGTTAAATGGATACTAAAGCATCTCTCCCAGTATGGTGACATTCCCTACTATGATAAGTGGGATAGCATGCCACCTCCAAGAAGGAAATGACAAGGACAGATATTCCCTTTGCCTGGAAGCTAGGACATGGCCACTTGATCTAGAGTGGCCGGCTGGAGGCCACAGGGGCCGAAGGAGACAGGCGCAGCTGTCCAGTAGTGCAGGCTCCTGGTTAGTCAGACGGCCATCCTACTGTCCTTGCCTGTGGCCTCTGCCCTGGGCCCATGCTTCTTGCTGGTGTTGGTGAGGAGCTCACCAGCCTTCATGTGTCTTTTTCTGCCCAGCTTCATCAGAAATGGTTTCTACCACTTGTAGCCCCAAATCTGCTGTAAGGAAAAACAAATGATTCTCTCCTGATCTTTGTGGTTTTATTAACTGATATCAAAAAAAATCCCCAATCAATTAGGATTTACTTTAGTCTATTTTGGAATGCCCCTCCAATCATTTAGTCACCCAGTATCTGTGTAGAAGCTTCTCTGTCCTTCTCTATCAATTTGTCACATTAATAAAATCAGAAGTTTAAGGACTATTGGGAAAGAGCTAGTAGCCTCTGATTTGGGCCAGAGATTTTGGCTAGATGGTACAAAGTGACCTACCTTTTGCTCCAGCATTCAGAAATCCTATTAAAATTTTAGAAGTCATTTTGATTAAGACTTTGAAGAGTAATAAGATATATTTTAGCATTGCTTCATATTTTATTTTCTACCTTAAGGCCATGTGCTTCCTTGCTTAATTGGTTAATTTTTTGAAACCTAACTGCAGAGCTATGATGGCTCTGAACTTGCAAAGTGGAATTGGTGAAGGATGTCAGGAAATCAGGAGGCCCTTGCTCACTGCAGCACTATTCCTCAGACCAAGGCCTGGAGCCAACCTGGGGTCCACCCACAGCAGAGTGGGTGCAAACAGCAGGCCTTCCAGAAGTGCCTGGCTGTTGTTCATGGAAGAGGGAACCCTGTTATTTGCAACAGCATGGGCTGAGCCAGTAGGCCAGGTACAGAAGGACGGACGCCACAGCTTCTACTTATTTGAAGACATTAACAACGTTGATGCCAGAAATGAGGAGTAGCATTGTGATTTCCAGGGCCAGGAGGGCAGTGTGGCTGGTGTGGTGGGGAACTGGGGGATGGGCACTGAATGGCAGTTCCCCTGGATGAGTGAGTTCTCATGCTTTGTGGCAGAGCAGGGCGACTCCATCGTATATTTTATAAGGAATGAGAGGAGGCTCTCGAAGGCTCTCAACACAAGCAGTGATGAATGTTTAAGGAGATGCAAATGCTGATAGCCTTGATTTGATCACCAGACCTCTTATATTAGAGTTGAATTACCACACTGAGCCCCATAAACCCATAGGTTTATTATGAATCAATTAAGAGGAAAAATAGAAAAAATACCCTTAGTAAATCTGGAAGATAAGTTATTGTCACTTCTGGTGAGCCAAGTGCCCAGTGCAGGGATCAACCTGGCTTGTCAAGGATGTGTCACCGCTGTACAATTTGGAGGCTTCCCAGTGAGGGCGCTGACAGGTAGGGGCTGCTTCCAGCTGTGTGCCTGCATCTCTGGCCCTCCCTGCAGCCCTGCCTATGTCTTGGGAGCGTTGTACCTGTCTATGTCCACTCCACCTCTTCCCCCTCTGTCTTCTAGGGAGTCACTGGAAGGAAAGAAAAGCAGGGCTCTTGTTATGTCTCATTTGTCATGCTCATTTCCAAGCAGGCTGTGAGCGCTTCACAGTTAGGCCTCTTTCTGTGTGCAACCAAAATGACTCTTGGAGTGAGCAGGTCTGAGAGGAGCCTGAGCCCCTTGTTCCCAAGCACCCCAAATTGCTCCTGCATCACCCCAGCCCAGGATTCTTAAATTCCTCCCCTGATGTAGGCACCCTTCCACCACACATGTTCCCCGAAGGCCCGATTACCTGCCCCTCTGCTCTCTGTAGTCCAGCAGCAGGGGTCAGATGGCTTCCAGGGCAGCCATGTGGCCATTTTGCTGTCTTTGCCATCTCTGGCCCCTGGGCCCATTATCGACATCTAAACCTACTCTGGCATGCACGCCCTGACCAGGAGCTGGTTTACAGGTGTGACTTCATACCATCTGGTCAGTGAGGCAGAAATGGGAGAGCTTGGGGTCAGGCTCCAGGGCTGACAAAAGGTGACAGTGGAGGACCCAGCCCCTCTCTGCCTATAGGTTTTGTGCTATTTGTACATGATCTCTGGAGTGTCAGGAGGGCAAAGCCAGCACAACAGCACAACTGAAAATTAGAAGAAGTGTGGGCTCTGGGTGGTGTGCCTGGACCCACCCTTCTGGAAGTCACCTCCCTCAGGACAACCTGCACTTTGAATCATAAAGGGTCCATCACTTTGGGAAGGGAAGAGCCAGGGCTTCGCATGACCCATGGCCCTGTGTGTCCCAGACAAGACCACGCAGCCCCGTAGCCCCCCAGTAACAGGCTGTAGTGGTCCAGCTAGATGAGGAAGCATTTGCATCTGAGGCTTTTTGTGTTCACTAACTAGCACTCAGTTTGTGTCAAAATATGGCATAGTAATTTAGACCCTTGTAAATGTGAAGAGGTGCTATGCTTCTAGCTTAGACATCCATCTTAGATCTCAGCCTTCAGGTCCTTATCCATATAGTAATGAGCTGAATGATGTCAGGAACAGACGTCTTCAGAATGTATCAGAATGTGGCCCTGGACAGTTGGGTACCAGCTGATGCTACACTTGGTAGCAGAGCACAAGTTAACCAGCACAGGAACTGTACAAAGAAACAGAGCAGAAATTCCAAATGACACACTGTGGCTTCAGAACAGGGGATTGCGTAGTACGATCTTTGGATTTCAGGAAGGCGTAACATTGGCCTCATAAACGACAAAGATAAAGGAACTGGCACTGCTGCAGTGAACATTACACTATGGTGGGGATGTTGATAAGGAAGCTGGGCAAAGGGGAGCTGGAGGTAGCAACTTTCTGCAGCAAAATCAAAGGCGCGCTGAGCTACACAGTGACAGTGAAGTCAGCTGAAGCCCATGGCACCGGCCAATGGCTGTGCTCCACCCCACCCGAAGCACACCTGGCATAGATAGTCTGACAACTTACAAAGAGAAGAGATTCTCAGAGAATTGGAGCAGAGCTCATAAGAGACCATTCACAGCAGAGGAAAACCAGAATATTTCTGTCCAGAGAGCTGTGCAAATAATCATGGAGCACACTGGTGAGCTGACAGGTCACCAGGCAGGTGGAGCACCATAAAGGCTGACTAGGACAACAGGAAAATACAAAATGTCAATTGTGCCCCCACAAGAAAGCACAGGAAAAGACTCGGGTGCTCTCGGTGTAAGCAACGCTTGTGCATGGAGCGTGCAGGTGTCATGTGTGAAGATTACCTGGGTGTGGCAGTGGAAGCAAAACTGATTTCTGCAGTAGACTTTTGCCTGTGCTTATATTGTAGCTTGCGCAGTTTTTTTTTTTTTTTTTTTTACTTTTGATGCCATGTTTTAGGTTTTGTAAGCAAGCAGACAGTGAATGTTAAAATGCTGATGGCTGTGCCAAATGCACAACATGGATTAGGACTCTGACACTTTGTTTCACTGATGCTTTATGTTCCTGCTAACCACACACTGCATAGCAAAATCCTCCTGACAACACAACAGGACCGCGGAGGTATCACACGAGCCCTGCAAACAGGCCAGAAAAGCAAAAGGCAGCGCTGTCGGTGTGAGCTTCATGTGTACGTGGAGTACGCTGTACTCACGTGTGCAGCCTGCCTCGGGTGTGATGGCTGAAGGAAGGATGGTCTTTGTAAAGTGTTGTCGGTATTTCCATTGTGATTTATGTAAGAACATTTTTCATTTGTGCATTTTTAGGATTTGTTTACCCAAAACCATTTGATGTTGGCAATTTTGGTGCTTTTTTTTTTTTTTTACAAATAATAAAACTCAAAAATTCAATACTTCACCTTGTGATTGTTTTCTTGCTAACTATTCATGGTTTAATATAATAACTCATAAAATTAAAATTAATAATTCATCAATAGGACTATTTTAAAACATTTATGTGGGGTGGGGCGGTGAGATGGTTCAGTGGTCTAAAGCACCTGCTTAGGCAAGCTTAGGGAACCGCAGGGACCACGGTTCAATCCCCAGCACCACATGCTGTGCCAGCCCCACCCCCATGGCAGGCTTAGCCAGCCATAATAATAAAAATAAATGAATAAATAAATAAGCGTGGGTTTGACATCCATGTTCCTGCAGCTCAACGACAAAATCAGTCTTCTGCTCTGGGGTAGTCACCTTGCACCGGCAGTGTGGAGTCCAAGTGGCTCTAAGTTTATGTTCCATGGAGAAAGCCCTGTCATGGCCAGTGCAGGGCCTCTTCACCTACTGTGCCCAGGACAAAGGACTTCGCCCAGTCACCTGCTCTATGGGTGCGCAACAGGCAGGCGAGCCCGTCAGGCGCTTTCCTCCTGGTGCAGTTCAGAGATCCTGCTGGCCCTCACTACTCCCAGCTCTCCTGTCTGTCAGCCCACAGCTTCCTGAATCTCCTGGTGCTGCTACTTCGCAGGCAATGGACGGCCCTGCTCAGGTCAGCGATGGCCTCCAATTTCTGGGCACAGTCCTCCTCTTGCATGAGCTCTTAGAAGTCAGGCTTATGCCCACGCATGTGCTGAAGCACTCCCGGTGCCAGTGCAGTTCCTGGCACACACACCAGGAACTCAGTACATGGTGGGGAGCAAATGCGAGCTCTGCGTCCTGTGGTGTGCTGGGGCAGAGTCGGTCTAGAGAGCAGAGGCTAGAACTCTTGCTAGGCACAGCTCTACACAGTAGTACTAAAATCCATCAGTTTTATATTATTTGTTTTAGTTACTTTTTACTCGTTGCTGAGATAAATACCCAACACCCAAAATGCAGGAAGGAAAGGTTTCTTTAGCTCACAGTTACTGGAGGTTTCAGTCCACACTTGGCTGGATCCAAGGTAGAGAGGCACAACACAGAGGCCAGCAGTTCATGGCTGGGGAACAGCAACAAAATGGTGACAGAGGCAACTGACCAATCAGGACAGCAGAACAACAGCATCAATCTGTCTCTCTTCATATTGCATTCTAGCTCTCTGCCTCAGCCCACACCCATAATCCCAGCTATACTCAGACCAATAACCCTATCAGTACTAAAACACATAATTCCAGTGGATCATGAGTCAAGTCTCAAACTCTAGAAGTCCTCACCCCATGAATGCATGAGACTTTGGGAGGACAACTAGGCATAAGCCATAACATTATCCAAAGAAAGAGTACCTTGAACCAGGATCACCTGTCCGCCTGAGCAGCCTTCTGAGCAGCTTCACTCTGCCACACAGACACACGACACAGTGCCTTCGGGAAGCTTCCTGCCAATCTCTTTCTGTCTTGGCCTCCAGGTCCTCACTCAGCTCTGGCAGTGCTATTCTGAAGCAGCAGCCAAGTACTGGAACTTCAACAGTGAGGCAGGAGGAGAAACCTGCTCTTACAGCTCTGCTCTTCTTCACTCAAACTCCCAGCTAATCATTTCAGTGTGCCAAGATGCCAAAAGTGATCACCTCCCTGTGTAGAGATGGCATCAACAGCTCAGAGCCAGGCAGTGCAAGCCAGCTGGGAGGTCCTGCTGTCCGGCCCATGGGACTTCTACTTCTCAGGCACTAGACCAGGTTTCTGATTTTTTTTTTTTTTTTTTTTTTTGTATTAAACCTCATTCGTTCAACTCAAGATATAAACAAAAGTGGTAGAAATCAGGGCTTCTTTTGAAGAAGACGGGCTTGTGTCCTTGCATGCCCTGATGTGAAAGACAAATGCAAGCTTACTCCCCAGGGAGCCGTGCCTGGCTGTTGACCCCTGTGTTTTTGAGTTGTGCAGAGGCACCGTGCTGATTGCCCAGTGTCCAGCACAGAGGAGCTGCACAGGCTTCTGCTCATCGAGGTCATTGCCAGAAAGGAGCCGCTGAACTCCGGGCCTGCGATGTCGGTCAGAATCAATGCCTGCAGGAAGGTGATGGGGCGGGGTGAGTGCTGAGCTGCTCAGGAAAGGGACCTTTGTGGTCTTCACCTCAGTGTAAAAGCAGCTGAGGAAAGCTCTGGGCTGAGTAGTTATTATCAGTTAGATCTCATGGTTGCTTCAGAATAAAACCAAATATGTCCCCTACCTTCAGGGGACATGTTGCCCTTGGTGTCATCTTCTGAGGAACAAATACACCCTCAATTCCTCCCACCACCACTTTAAATTTGCTGGATTTTGTAAGCACCATGATACCCATGAGGTAACCAAGCACAGAAACTGCAATCGCCGAAACACAGACTGATAACATAGGATGTCCCCAAAGGGGCATCTCAGGAATAAACTGCTCTAGGGGACGTTGCTAGGGTGGGCTCTCTAAGCTCACGTCACACTTTTATCTTAAGGCCTTAGAGGAAGCTCAGTGTCCACACTCAGGGAAGACGACTACAGTTCTCAGCCCTGGTGTTCCCACAGAACGTGCAAATTAGGGTCCCTGATGATGTGGGCAGGAACCTGGGAAGCATGTCAGACTCCCTCCTGTGGAAATTGGCCGGTGAGCCTGGTGAGTCACGTGAGAGGACCGACAAGGTCCCCAGGGTGGAGCACCTCCCAGCACTCCAGGAAGAAGGAGAGCCGATGCACAGCCATTGCCAGGACACGACCCCCAGTGAATGGCAGGGTCCCTTCAGCAGCTACAGACCCAGCACTACAGAGGCACTGACTGGGCGATGGTTTTCAGAAAGCCCCAGCAGGTGGGGCAAGCTAGGTATAAGGTGAGGCTCAGGCATAGCTCTGGCGCTCCTCCAGGTCACAGGCTATGTGCGGTGATGCTTGGAACTCAAGAAGCATTTCTGAGGGATCTGTGGGGGACAGGGTGCGGAATAGGCCATATGCGGCCACAGCTGGAAACAAGATCCCAGCAGATTATGGGAACCAAGGCCAACAGCAGAGCACAGAACGTGGCCTTCATTTCCGTCAGTCACTCAGTGGAGCTGAATCTCTAGCACAGGGCTGGAGCCCAACTGCTTGGCTGGGTGGCCATTAGATCCCGTGTGCAGCGGAGGGATTCATCCCAGGCCCTGGGGCACTCCAGAGCATGGGCCCGGAGCGGTGTTGGGGGGGGACTGTGGGGAAAGAGGGCAGGGTGCTCAGACGGTGGGCTTCATCCAGAATGAGGATGACAAGGAGGCATCGGCCCATACAGAAATTGAGCTTCTTCCCCTTTTTTTCATATCCTTCCTTGTTTTTTAAATCTCTGTTTCTCTTAAATCAAAACTTCCAATCACCAGGGCTCTTCCTAAGCAGATTTTTATCTGTTTAAAGGACTAAAGATTTAGAAGCTTAAGGTTCCCAGGGCTCTGCACCAGGCTGACATCCAGAAACACCAGGACAGCTGTGAGGACTAAAAAATCCTTCCCTGCTTGGCAAGCAGCACCTGCGCCAGGCCCTGTGGGCTCTACCCAAGTCCTGCCAGTCCAGCCTCTGCCCTGGGGCTGTGGGTCTTCCAGCCATGACAGGGGTGATTCCTGGTGCCTGGCACAGGCAGGCCAGTGCAGCATCCCCTGGGCAGCCCCAAGGTAAATATGGCAACACAATCACCATTAGTACATAGTAGGCAGCTCAAGCAAGTGGCTCCACGTGGCATTTGATCTGTGGAAGCCACTGGAACATCTGTCCACTCCTTGTGCTTGATCCACGCCAGTGCAAAAAGTAGCGAATCATGGGCTGAGCCCTGCGGGCAGCTGAGGCTGCCCTGCCCCCAGCTCTTCTCTAAGTGTCACTCATCTCCTGAGGGAAACAGGAAGTGCACATTGGCCTCTCAGGCCACAGAGCATGGGGACAGGGGCTGCCCTAGCAGGATGAGCATTTCTTGTGTGGGGTAACAAACCGGACATGAGGAGCCAGTCCAGGTGCCCCTGGCCTGGCTGATGATCCCCAGGCCCTACCAAAGGCAAGCAGACATTCTCCCAAAGGAGTAGACGGTGCTAGGATTCCCCAATGACCTGGCTGAGGGCCACGTGCCTCCTTCGGATGCACTGGGCTGCTCAATCCTTCCTGGTGTTTCAGTTCCATCTGTGTCTTGATGAGGGACCTCCTCTTCCTGGTAATAAAGCTCCTGTCCTTACTTCTGTTATTGCCTCCTCAAGAATTCTGACAGATACTCCTAGCTAGTAAGAAAATACATTTTCAGGGAAAATATACACACACGCCATTGTTAAAAACTCCTCACCCAGTGACTTTCCTCAGGTTTGGACCCCAAGACACGGAACCAGTCAATAGTTGGGTTTGTTGGACTTGAACCACAGAGACTATGGAAATAAGTATTCCTGTGTCAAGAATACTGATGGTGGAACATGCCTTCAGTCCAGGCACACTTGAAATAAACTTGACTTCTGAGCTGCACTGCAACTCTGTCTCCTCAGCTGGCAGAGCCGTAGGCAGAACATGAGGAGGGGTGTCATGGGGCAGCCAGAAGCTGACAGGCAGAGCCACGGTGAGCAACCCAGGTCTGACACCCTCTGCACAAACACTAAGGATTTAGCAATTCACTTCCCACAGGAGCAATTTTCTCAGGCCTTTCTCCCACCCTCTGAAGGGTTTGGAGGTGACAGGCACTTTCTGAGCTGGCTCCAGGAGCTCAGATCAAAAGGGAGCAGAGGCCTCCAGGAGCAGTGGTGGGAGAAATTAGCCAGTGTGAATAACTCCAGTTTATGAAACAGTAGAGGGAGAACCCGAGCCAGTTGGAATGCCGAGCATTTATTTTGACAGGTGTAGTTTATCTCTGCTCATTTATAATAATTATACTTCACAGAGGCTCATTATCTAGCCCCCTCCTGCCTCTGTGCTGAGAGCAGTTAGAAGGGTACTTGGCAGGTCTGTGGGGAGACTGCACTAACGGGCCTAATGGCCAGGTGGGACTCAGGACTCAGGCTGCTGGCAGTGGGGTGGCACCGCTGGGGCAGAGGCACTACTGGGCTTGGCACGGCCATTTCCAGACTCTTGGGCTAAGTATTTCACCTTGGGATTGATTCCAACCAATACTGGTTATTGAACAGGATCGACAGAGGTGTTTTGGAAGATGCTGATATGCCTGTTATTTGGATTAGACTGCATAGAGGAAGCAAGAAACTTTATTAGTTAATCATGAGTGTGTTGGAGCCAGTCAGGTTGCAACTCTGCAGCCTGCAACATGTGCTGTCTACAGTTCCCCTCTGCTATCAGGTTCCTAGGGATAATAATAGTTCCCACTGACAGGTTGGTGGTGGATTAAATTATTAATAGGGGTCCAAGTGCTTCGAGTAGCTCCTGCCATGCTGAGTACTAGGTATTGTTCTTATTACTGATATTTGCAAAAAGGAGGTACAGGCAGAGTCTGCCTGGTGACCTGTGCCATGCCGCACTGAGTGACGTTCAGTGGTTTTGTCCACTTCTCCATCGTGGCCAGCTGTGCTCAGTACCAATTCTGACTTTGCCACACCAAACTTGGGATTGTCCCAGTGCTCAAAACTCACCTTTCCACTCGTGGCGCTCCATAATATTTTATTTAGTTAATGTGTTCTGAGTGTGCACTCCCGACCCAGCTCTGGGGATACAGCAATGGAAGAGACTGTGGCCCTGCCCCTCAGAACAGCAGGCAGACCCAGAAGCAAGGCCGTGAGCAGGCTGAGAGGGACAGGCAAGGCCAAAGAGGCCATGTCCTAGCTCTTGTTTGGAAGGGCAGACTGCAGCTGTTCCCTGTGGTCCCATGGAGCCACTCAAATAACTGCCCTCATGCCCCACCTGCACCCTGCATCTCCCTTCCCATGTGGGAGCCATGTGGTCCCTGCCTTGGCAGGTAAAGCAGGTGTTTTGGACTCCACAGCAGGTACTCTGTGCTTGACCCCTGCCTGTCAACTCAGGGCTGCCCCTGCCCAAGCGCCATTGTTGTTGACTTCCTGAGAGGCAGTTGTGGCCTGGGAACCTGAGTGTAGGAGACTTGCTGGTTGTCTACCTCAAGAGCAGCTCTCTCACTGTCGTTAAAAACCAGTGCTCACAATAAGATAGCACTATCTCATAATAATATTCACTTGTGTAAGGCCAGGGTGTCTACGCCTTCTAACCACCTGGCGGACAGAGCAGCCCAGTTAACACTGCTCACAGAGACCTTGTCTGACACCCGAACGCTTAGGCACCTCTGCTCCATCCAGGGCCATACATGCCTGAACACCTGCCACACTGTGCAACAGTGAACACACTCTCCTTAGGCACGGTGTTCACGTCCAGGCCCCAGAGAGTGCTGTACTCTCCCTTAAAATAAAACATAAAAGATTTTTGTTTTGTGTTGTGTGCTCAGGCTCAATGCAGCAGCAGGAGTTCTCTTCATTAGCAAGTTCTATTTGTCCCCAGCCCGACATCGAATTCTCTGAGGCCCCAGTGGTTTGTGGCCAAATTCCAGGCCAGCTTCAGGTCCCCATCTCCCTGGACAGGCCTCTCACCAGTCACTCATCTCCTGTCATTCCTTGTGCTGCAGAGCCTCTCCTCTGCTGAGCCACCCCTGTTCATTGGCCTCTCACCCCACTGTTCCTTCCCAACCTCCGGAGAGGCTCTTTGCTCCTCTTCCCGGCTCCGTATGCCTTGGCATTTCCCACGCACACTTCTGTGTACTCTCGTGTCCTCTTGCAAGTCCTCTGGACTTGTGGGATGAACCCGGGGCTCCCAGTATTATTTCTCTAGTCTCATCTCTGCCCTGCACACCAGATTATATGCCGGGCCACCTCATTTAGATTGCTACATGTTCTGAGTGTGCCTAAGGAGGATAATGTCTAGACTTCAAGAACTCATCCTGTCCAGTTTCCCCTTTCAATCCTCTCCTCCCTCACCATAGGCAGTACCCTCATGCTTGTGGTTCCAGCTTTAGTTTTCTTTTCAAGATTTCCAGTGACCCAGCTATCTCCCTCCTCAGTGTTGGCCCCCAGAGCACTCAAGATACTGTACTACAACCATACGTGCATACCGGTGTTCATGGCTGCCAAATCCTGGAAGCTGCCTGTTTGCCCATCAGTAGACAACTGGATAAAGAAAAAGTGATATTTGTATAGAACGCAACAGTGCTCAACTATAAAGACTGCCACATTCAGGAGAATTCTAGGAAAATGGATGTGCCTGGAACATACCATGTTGAGTGAAACAAAGCAGACAGTTAAGCTAGGATGCCACTGGGGCAGTGCACAAACAAAAGAGAATGACAGAGAACATATAGAGGGGAGGGATGGGTCTCTCGTGGTGGGGGAGAGGACCATGGAACAAGGGCGGGGGAAGGGAAATGAATCTGATGAAGATACACCCTGTGCAGGGACCTCCGAACCTCAGTCTGTGTAAACATCTCAGGCCACCGCTGGAGCTAAGGGCAAGGATCTCAACAAGAAGAAAAATGGGATGGGAAATTGAAGGAGCAGAGCCAGAGGAGAAGGGGAGGGGGGCTAACAACTGTGCCAACATGTGTGGCTTCTCTCCAGGATGACCGTAAGCCACATGAACCACAAGCATGTGCCAGCGAAATAATTAAGAATGGCAAATTCTAATTTTCTTTGCGTCCTTCCTTCTCATTAAGGCCAAACCCAACTCCAAGCAAGTCCTGCTGGCTGATTTTGGTCAGTCCCCCAAGGGCCACTCTCACTACTTCATCTGTCACCACTCTAATCCAGCATGTTACAATCCCTGTGACATAATAAAATTGTTTCCTGATTAATCTCCCCATTCCACTCTGGCCACCTGCATCCAGTTCTCCCCACACAAGCTGGGATAATCTTTTAAACCCATAAATCAGCTCACAGTCATCTTTGCTTAAACCCCACTCATGACGTCCCATGGCTTTCAGAACAAACCCTGGGCTCCTTGTGGGGGCCCAGCCCCTGGTCAGCACCCCAAGCCCACCTCCACTGACTTGGTGCAGTGTGTCCTCTCATACTCAGCGGGGCCACCTGCTTGCTCTGCAAGGTCTCTACGCAAGGGTCTTCTCCCTCACGGGACCACCTGGCTGGCTCTGCCTGGCCCAGAGGTCTCATTACTCTTACTTTCTTTCATGTGATTGCTCTTGCTCACAGCCTTTGTTCTATGGCCTTCTTAGGTATGTGTGGCGCAGCTCACAGCAGCATCAGACAGAGTAAGAGAAGCCACATGGCATTGTTGAGGAGGGCACACCTTCTTAGACACATGGTGAGGCCCCATCCCCACCAGGGTTGAGGGGCAGCCTTGGAGTGCAAGGGCTCAGGCCTTGCAGATGGGCTGAGTGCTCTTGTGTATGAGGGCTTAGGATTGCCTGGAGCTCTCTGTGGTCCTTTCTCCCTTTGTCCCCAGTGAGGCCCAGCACCTTCCCAAGTGGATGCGGCACAAGGCTCCATCTTGGAAGCAGTGCACAGCCCCACCAGATCCCACCCCTACCTGCATCTTGATCTTGGATTTCCTATCTGCCAGGGCCTTGGGAAATACTTTCTTTTATTTCTATCTTTTTTTTTTTTTTTTTTAAATAGTACCAGGGATTGAACTGGGGACCTTGTGTTTGCCAGGAAGGCACTTGTGCCACTGAGTCATCTCTCCTTCAAGGAAGACTTCCTTCTATTTAAGATCACCCACTCTCTAGTATTTTGTTACAGCAGTGCAAATAAGATGCCATGTGACCATCTTAAAAGCTGCAAAATGGCATCTGGCAAGCCCTGCGCCTGGTTCCAATAGACACTCCACACACTGGCCTGTAGGAAACTTCTTCGTCTGTGAAGAACTGATGCCTAACAGCACGTGAACAGGGAAATCTTCAATGCTTTGGTCCCCTCGACCAGGAATACGGCAAAGCTGCCCATGGCCATCTTACGTCATACCATGCTGCAGGCTGCTTCATGGCCTTTGCAACAGCCAGCTAGAGAAACAGAAGGCATAAAGGCCAGCCAGGAAGAAGGGCAGCGTCTCCCTCACTGGCATCTTGAGTGCTGCACTGGGAGGCCCAGGAACCCACAGAGAGCTGCCACCAGGACTAGCAGGGACAATGTCAGGGCCAGACTGTCTCAGCGCCGCATGGCAGAGACTCAGCCGTCTGTGTGTACTCATGGTAAGTGCTGGAGAATTAAATTTTAGAATTCTATTTGAAATTCTTAGAAGCATAAAATATTTCCAACGAAGATCAAGCTATGTGTAGTATAAATTATATAACATTGCTATGAGATAAACATAATCAAATCCATGGAAATATGGACCCTGTGCCAGGACTGAGAGAGTGTGCTCCCTGCAGATGCACAGTCCTGTATTCTCTGCATTTCTCACTGCTGTATAAGTCCTCTGAGCACAGAGACTCCTGCTGCCTCCTTTCCTGGAATGTCCTCTGTGACGGTACCCAATGGCCAGCACCCAGCCTCTCTTCATTCACTATATCTTGAACGAATGACCACCCTAAGCTCCCAAACAGTTTTGATTTTGCTTTGTCTCTCAAAATTTCTCAAGAGAAAAATTCATTCTTGTTCCTTGGGCTGTGGTTAGTTGCTGGGACCTGAACCAGCTCTCCTGGGGCAGCGGGTTGGGTGCTCCTCCTCGGTCTTCCTCTCCTCTTCTCCCTGTCCCTACTCCCAGCCAGTGAGGGCTCTGGCTCCCAGGACTGGCCTCTAAACAGACACTCTGGGGCAGGTGACATAATGCAGATTTCTGTTGACCATGCACAGTGGGAGCAGGCCGTGTCCCCAAGGGTGGAGCCGGACACAGGACCCAACAGGACCGCGCAAGGGGATGCTTGCGCACAGCGAGGAGGGAGCGGGCGCCACTCTGTCATAGTTGTGAGGACTGCAGATTACAGCCCAGACAGACCCATGTGTATCGGTCAGGGTTTTACTAGAGGAACAGAATAGATATAATATAAGGAATGGATATTAACACCAAATATACATCTATAAGAAATTGTAAGATTGGCTTACAATAGCCACAGAGTCAGATGAGGAAGCGCGCACAGGGCGTCTGCACACTCCGGACTGAAGGATTCAATCCCGAGGCTTGGACTCACTGCAGCACTCCGTGTAAGTCTCTGTCGGCTGACGGGTCCGTAATGGAGGACTGAAGTTTCTGTAGTTGGAGGCTGAAGAGTCTG
>PVJA010002445.1:0-57556 GCA_004027025.1 Myocastor coypus | reverse complement strand
ATGTGCTTTCTTCCGCAGGACGGAGACGGCGACGGACAGCCACGGATACTGACTCACAACCAGGACACATCCTGAGCTGATGTTTTCATTGCAGCTCAGAAACCAGAGTTCAGTGGACAATGGGAGAGGAAGGAGCCCCATCCAGAGGGCGCGATGACCCCACCCAGCCCTGAGGACAAAAGTGGACCCTGATCTCTCTGGTCCTGAAGGACCACATGTCCACATCTTGTCATCCTCTTGCCCATGCTGCTCATTGTCCTGTGTCCTTTGAACTGGAAACCACTTTTCTGTCTTTTGCTCTGGCCAATGTCTTCACTTATAGATTTTATTACTGTTTTCTCTGTGCCTTCTCTAGTCTCCTAGAATTCCTATGTGGTGACGTTTGGGCTTCTTCAGCTGCTTCTCTCTCCCAGGCTTCTTTCTGACTTTCTACTCTGGCACAGCTCTCTGGAGGAGTCCAAGTCTCTGTGGGCCCATCTCCCACATGGCTGTCCACACATGTGCTTCCTGGCCTCCAAGCCATGGGATCTTGATATCTAGGATGGAATGGGGGCTGGTGCTCTTATTTCTTGAGCACCTTTTCTTATTGAATGGATATCTTCCTCCATGTCTTATTTACTTTTTTCTCATTGTTGGGACAAATACCCGACACTCAAAATGAAAGAAGCAAAGGTTTATTTAGCTCACAGTTTGTGGAGGTTTCAATCCATATTTGGCTGGCCTAAGTCTGAGTGGAACAGAGCAGAGAGGATCAGTTCATGGTGGTGGAACAGCAACAAAATGGTGACAGAAGCAACCAACCAATCATGGCAGCAGAGCAACAGCACCAGTCTGTCTCTCTGTCTCTCTTTACATTACATTCAGGCTTTTTGCCTTAGCCTATCTGCCTCAGGCCACACCTATAATTCTCAGCAGTTCTCAGACCATAATCTCACCAATACTAAAACATAATTCCAGTGGATCATGGATCAAGTCTCAAACTCTAGAAGTCCCCACCCCATGACTCATGAGGCTCTGGCAGGACAACTAGACATAAACCCTAACACCCCAGCACTGTGAAAATGTTACGCTTTTGTTTTGAAGTCTTTCCTAGCTTTGTTGGCTCACTTTTGCCGTCCTCTACTTTCCTGTGTACGATTTTGCCCATTTGTGAAGCTCCATATTCATTAGCTTTTCATATCAGCTCTTGAGCACGGTTGGAAGAACCACAAGCCGGGGGCCAAAAGCACAAGGAGTCTGCCCGCTGATGGCTCACGAGCCCATGTGTCTGGAATCAAGCATCAGCAGGGCTGCCTTCCTGCTGCTGCTTCTTTCTTACAGAGGTAAAGAGAAAGTCCAAGAACTGCTCCAGGCTACAAGAGGTTCAGTGTCTCTGACTACACATACGTTGGTGTGCCATCGATCTCTGGAAGTTTGTCATCTTGCAAAGTCACAATCCTAGTCCTTCATTTTAAAGGTTGAGCAAATGACAGATTCTCTCTCTGTTATATCTCTCTGTTGCCATTGTTGGCCTCTTACCACTGTTGCTGTTCTGCCGCCATGAACTGGATGCTGTCTGCCATGTGCTGCTCGCTCTGCCTTGGAGCCAGCCAAGCATGGACTGAAACCTCCAGTAACTATGAGCTGAATAAACCTGTCCTTCCTTCATTTTGGGTATCAAGTATTTGCCCCAGCAACAAAAGGGAAACTGAAACAGGCCTTTAGCAGGCTGCCCACGACCCTCCTCCTTCTCCTGAAAGCACACAGCAGGATTTCCTTCTTCTAAGCCAGAATAAGGCTCCACTCTACCTACTGTGTTTTCATTGTCTATCTGCCAGACGCCTATTTTCTTATAATTCACAGAGAACAAAGTTGCAAAGAGGGCGGAGAAGCAAATGTCTTCTAAGATCTTGGTGGCAGTTCTTCTGGATGAATGCCCAGCAGTGGCATGGACTGCCACGTGGCAGCTCCACTTCCAACACTTTGAGGCACTTCCTATTGCTTCCCACAGTGGCTGCGCCATCATACATCCCACTAGCATCACACAAGGATCCCACCACCATCTACACCCTTACCAACCTTTGCTGCTTTCTGCTTTGTTTTTAATTAATTGATTAATTACTTTATTTATTTATTTTGTGGTACCGGGGATTGAACTCAGGACCCTGCCCTTGGTAGGCAAGCACTTATCCTATGGAGCTATCTCCCTGGCCCTTCTGCCTCGTTTTAGATAAAGGCCATCCTAGAGGCTGTGAGGCAGTACCTCACCATGACTTGGCTTGAATTTCTGTGATGACGGATGATGTGGAACACTCTTTCCTACACTTAAAGGGCATTTTCTGCACAACTTTTTGTGGAGAAATGCATATTTAAGTCCCTTGCATATTTTTTAAGATTACTTAAATTCATTTATTTCATGGGGTCCTCTAGATATGTCTCATGTTGGCCCTGTACCAGCGGTATGGTCTGCAGATATTTTCTCTCCATGCGTGGCTTGGCTATCTTTGTAGTACATCTTGGAGTTCGGAAGTGTGAGGCCCGCAGCTCTCTTTTCCCCAAGTCATTTGGCTGTTCATGGTCTTTTGCAATTCTGCATGAATCTTAGGATCATTTTTTTTTTTTCTATTTGTGTGGAAGTGCTCTGAGATTTTGATAGGCTACCAGTAGACTCATGCATCACCGTGGGAAATGTGGATGTTAAAGCGTAAGCCAAGTGAAGGCACTGATGACCACAGTGTTGGGAAGATGGCAGCCGGAGCTGCTAGGGAGGACGCCCACTGCCTCTGCTGGGCACAGGACAGAGGGAGGGAAAGGCTCTAGAAGGCTTGAAGCCCAGGCTCTGCCGCCCTGCACCCTGACACATGCCCGAGCCCTAGCCTGACCACACAGATATGCACGCACACATGCAAGCACGCATGCAAGCCCACATGCACACAAAGCACACACACACACATGCATGCAAACATGCACACACACATGCAAGCACACACACATACACGTGTACAAGCATCCATGCATGCACACACACACGCACACAAACACACACCCAAGCAAGCGCACACACATGCACACATGCACGCAAGCAAGCATGTACTCACGCAAGCAAGCATGCATGCCCCCTGATACTGAAGCTCTCTGGAGCAATGGGAGTCAGGCTTTGTGTTTTTCCTGCTAGTTGGGTTCTGCACGCTTCTGTCCCTGAGACATTCCTCTGAGTCACTTCTGCTCTGTTCAAGTCTGTTCTGCCAATTATGGGGTTTAGGTTGAGGACAGGGGGCAGGGCCATGTGGCTGATCTCATTTCTGCTCTCATTTTCTAGAACACCTTCTAAAAGGAAGGCTCTGGTGAGTTGGAGGAAGGGATAGGAGGGAAAAGACAGTCCTGGACTCCTAGTGGGACTTGGGCTTCTCTCTCCAAGTGGTGCCTGAGCCCTGAGCCTGGGAGTTGAACAGGACAGCAGGTGAGGATGGGCAGCCGGTGGGAGGGGACTGGCTCACACTGAGCTTTGCCTACTACTGACTTTAAACTCAGAGCCACTTCCTGCGACTCCCATCCCCCCCTTTCTTTCATCTGAACGATGTGGAGAACAGGAGTGGGGACCTGGCAGATGTGTAACGGAAGAAGCCACGCAGTTAGCTCGCAGCTGCTGAGGGTCACGGGAACAGAAGCAGCCACTCTGCTCCCACTAGCCTCAACGCTAGCTGCTCCTCTGACTGGGGAAGCTGGCTGAGCAACATCAGGAGGTGTGAGGTCCCCAGTTAGGAAGTATCCCCCCCCCCCAAAATACTCAGGGCACGTGCCATCTGGGAGCCCACAGGCTGGGTGGCTGCAGCGCAGGGCTTCCCATCGTGACCCAGAGGCTGTGCTCCTAACAGAAGCTCATTCCTACTTAATTCCCACTGCTCTCCTCCTGCGCAGCCTCCCTGGGCCTCCCTCTCTAGGTGTTAGGGTGATGCCTGCACTGGCTTCTGCGTTTTGGTGACTGAGGCCCTTCAGCTCTTCACAGCATGATTGTGACCTCCACTGCCATCCCAGACTGGCGGTACTCGGTCTTTCAGACACCGGCCAAGCCTGTGGCCCTCTCACACGGCACGCCACATGGTCTGCCTGGCCTTCAGCATCCTGTGTCTCCAGTGGTGCGATAGGGTGGTGGCCCCCATAACTCTCCTGCAAGGCTGTTCTGGCCTAGGGTAACTGATGGCATCCCACAGGGCCTCATGAAGGCAGAGCTGCCGCAGACTCAGCTTGTCCAGGGCCTGACCCACTGTGGCTGCCGTGTGGGTGCTGAGCTGTGGGCAGTGGGCGAATGGGTGATGTGCAGCAGGAGCATGGCCCTCTCTGTCTGGGGGCGGAGGCAGGGTGGAAGCTGGAGGGAGTGGCAGCGCGGCCTCCCCTCCACACCCTCATCCTCCCTCTCCCTGTTGACCCACTGAACTTGACCTCCTCATCTGTTTGCTTGGTCGCCAAATGTCTTCACACCCCAAGACCCAGGGTGAGAATGGAGAGGGCCCCTCTCCTGTCACCTGCACAGCCTGCTCATCACCCTCTCATCTCTCTGTTGAGAATGAGTGTTGGGGGAGACAGCACAGGTGCAGAATGAGCACTCACGAGCGCATCGAAGCAGGCCAAGAGAGAGACGCTGTCACAGAGGCGACCACTAGCTTTGCCTGGTGCAGAAGCCACACAGCAGCATGCATCCCAAGGCCAGTGGGAGTCCTGGACGCAGCTGGCTTTGGATGACACAGGGTCTGGCCCCAAAGCACTCGCCATGCTGCAGGCACTCTCTGAGCCCACAGAAGCCAGCGCTGAGGCCGGGTGGGTGGCTGCTCGGTGCAGCCCGTGGGTCCCAAGCGAGGCCTGCATTTCAGGCTTCTGGAGGGGCCTGCACTTCCGGGTGGGGCCACATTGCTCCAGCCACTCCCAGGTCCCCTGATCACTCATGTGCTAATGTGCCCTGGGCTGCCCTCTTTTCCTGTCTTTTGTATCAGTGACTGAGTGCAGGGCCTTTGCACAGGGCTGCACCATCAGCTCTGTTTTGCCTTACTGAGGTGAACTCTTGCTGGGTTGTTGAGCTTCCCAGGTGTCTCAGTTACTCTTCTCTCGTTGCTGGGACAAATACCCAACACCCAAAATGAAGGAACGAAAGGTTTATATGCTCACAGTTACTGGAGGTTTCAGTCCATATTCGACTGGCTCCAAGGCAGAGAGAGAGGCACATGGCAGAGAGCAGCAGTTCATGGTGGTGGAACAGTGACAATGGCAAGAGAGGCAATGGAACAACCAGGGAAGCAGAGAGCAACAGCTTCAGTCTGTCTCCCTGTCTCTCTTTACATTACATTCAGGCTCTCTGCCTCAGCCTAGCCGCCTTAGGCTACACCCATAATCCCAGAAGTTCTTAAAACACATCATCTCATCAGTATTAAAACACATAATCCCAGTGGATCATGGACCAAGTCTCAAACTCTAGAAGTCCCCACCCCATGACTCATGAGGCTTTGGATAGTGTTATGATTTATGTCTAGTTGTCCCCCCAAAGCTTCATGTAGTCCTCGGGTGGGGACTTCTATACATTGAGACCTGACTCATGAGTCACTGGGATTAAGTGTTTTAGTACTGATGGGATTATGGGTCTGAGTAGGGCTGGGACTATGGGTATGGTCTAGGGCAGATATCCTAAGGCAGAAAGCTTGATAGGAATATAAAGAGAGACAGAGAGACAGACTCGAGCTGTTGCTCTGCTGCCCTAATTGATTGGCTGCCTCTGCCACCATATTGTTGCTATTCTACTGCCGTAAACTGGATGCTCTCTGCCCTATTCCACTCAGCCTTGGGCCAGCCTAATATGGACTGAAACCTCCACAAACTGTGAGCTAAATAATCCTTTCCTTCCTTCATTTTGAGTGTTGGGTATTTGTCCCAGCAACGAGTAAAAAGTAACTAAGACAGGGTGACAACTAGACATAAACCATAACACCAGGTGAGGCTCAAACTTGTGATCTTCCTGCCTCAGCCTCCCAGGTGTGGGGATTCCAGGCCTGTGCCAACATGCCAGGCTTTCAATTCTTTAGTTTTTCTGTCCTCTTTTGCTCTCCTCTTTTGCTCTCCTCTTCCCTCATCTCCTCTCCCTTTTCCCCCTCCTCTCCCCTCCCCTCCATTCCTCTCTCCTCCCTTCCCCTTCCCTCCCCTCCCCTCCTTTCCTCTCCTTTCCTCTGCCCTTCCCTCCCTTTCCTGCCCTCTCCTCCATTCTTCTACCCTCCTCTTCCCTCCCCTCCCCTCCATTGCTCTTCCCTCCTCTCCCCTCCCCTTCCCCCTCCTCTTCCTCTTGCTATACAAATGTCTTATGGTAGCACTACTAGCTCCTGTCACTTGCCTGTCCCTCTTCCCCTCCTGCTCACAGAAAGCTGTGCCCTCAGTCAGCCACCTCCCCAGACCTGGGCAGCAGGTCCCAATCTGTAGCACACAGAGCTGTCCTGTCCTGCAGGATAGAGTGAGAGCTCCAGGTGGGAGTCAGTGTAGTCCAGCAGTCTCTAGTAGCCATGTTCAAACAGGAGAAAATAACAGGTGCAGCTGATTTGGAAAGGCAGCTGCTTTAACACAGCACACTCCAACATTGGTGCTTAGTGCACCACCAGTGGCAGTTACTAATGTGATATGCTGTAGCCTTTTTCTGCATCAAGCCCTAGAGCTCTGCATGTCTCACACCAGCTAAGGTACCTCTTGGTGTCGCCATGTTTTGGGAGCTCAAGCATAGTGTGTAGCTCCCTGTTGTCTGCTCAGCTCTGGTGACTGTAGTGACCA
The DNA here is from genome assembly GCA_004027025.1 of Myocastor coypus. Lineage (NCBI taxonomy): Eukaryota > Metazoa > Chordata > Mammalia > Rodentia > Myocastoridae > Myocastor > Myocastor coypus. The sequence continues at coordinate 50,779 of PVJA010002445.1, read as the reverse complement.
GTTTTCCACTTGCCTAATGCCTCTTCAGAAAGGGGGTGACTGTCGACCCTGTCCCTAGCAGGAAGGCAAGCAGCAGCAGCTCCTCTGACATGAGGGGACTGAGCTAGCCGTGGCTCCTTCTCTCTGGTCTGCAGTGGCCCCATCTGATGTGGTTCTAGCCTGTGGTGAAGGCACCACCAGGGCAGGGTGAGGATAGGTGGAAGAGACCACATCGCTGCATGGGAAACAGGGAGGCATGGGCCCAAGTTTCTGGCAAGGACACAGTTCCCCAGGGACTGGAGACCTCAGGCCAGCTGCTTCCTAAAGCTGCGCTGCCCCCAGTGGCCTCCACAGGGCAGGCCCTGCAGCACAAAGCTCAGGGTGGGAAGCCCTGAACTGCCTCAAAAGGAAACCGCAGTGGCTGCTGCTTGCCGTCCTCCCACCTGGAGCACTGCGGAGGCGTTGGCCAGGGCTCTGCCCCATTCCAGGCTTCTCAGGGTCAGCAGTGAGTCCCAGCTGGAGTAGCCACTGTGAACTGGGCTTCCTGTCTCTTGGGCCGACACACCCCAGCAGGTTCTTGGAAGGTCAGGCTGCGTGGTGCCAGGTACGGCAATGACAGCCTTTGCTCCCAGGATGCTGCGCCTTCAAACCTGAGCTATAGCTGTGGATCACAGTGCAGCAGATACTGTCAGGTGGGGGTCGCTGTTTTATATGTGTTAGTTCTTAGAGCAAGTCTCATGATTCCCAATTTACTGAGGACATATTGAAGCTAGAGAAGCCTCCCTCGGCTGAGCTGCAGCAAGAAGAGAGCTGGGGTCTGGTCCCTGCCTGCTGATACCATTCAGAGGAATCTGGGGCTGCCCTGTGCTGGAAGCTGTTCTGGGAGCTCAGCAGGGCCAACAAAGAGCTGTGAACACCCTACGCTGGAGGAAATGGCAGCAGAAGAGCCTCTGGGGGTTGAGTGGGAGGTGCCCTGCGTGAGCCAGGGTGGGGACAGTCTGTGCTCTCTTCACCACAGGCCGTCGGGTGTCCAGAGCCCACAGTCAGTGCTCACTGGATAAATGTCAGACTGTAGTTGGGTCAGCTTGAGAGCCGCCTGAGAAGCACGCAAGCAGAGGGCGTGGGTTCAGGCAGGGCTTGGCAGAGAAGGATGTAAGCATCCACACAGCAGGCTCCAGGCCCGTGGAGGCTGTGGCTAAGGAGGCGGTACCCAGCTTGGCAGCGGCGGCTCACCTGCTCAGGCCACGCCACTGCAGGCACATCCTTGAGGGAGAGAGCTGGCCGAAGATGCCTTTGGGGTAGCATCAGCTAGAACCACCAGGTGGCGCCCTTTTGCCCTGGCCAGGGGCTCCCTCCTGAGCTATGGCAGATGTCAGCACAGAGCACACTCTGTACCCAGAGCAGAGGTGCCAGGTACCCATGTGGAGCTTTTCTGGGTCAGCCAAGGAGGTCACCTGACTGTGCCAGCCAAGGGCACCCAGGAGGTGGGACAGGAGGGAAGGTGCAGGACTTGTAGGCCCAGGCTCCATCTCAGTACCAACCTGGCTCAGCACCTGAAGGCCAGGGTGGGAATCCAGGAGGCACACAGCACTCCCACCTGGAGCTCTCACTCCTTCCCCGTTCCTGGAGGGAGTCTCGGCAGGGCTCCGCGGGAAGCTGAATGCCTATTCTTACAGCTCAGACGCCTGCTTTGTTGGAGACAAGGATCTAAATGAGCAACCAGCTCTGCTCCACAGTCTTTAGAAAAGTTCTGGCGTTCAGTGAATGCAGAGGTGCACATTTGATCCACAATTTGATTTGAGTCTGAAACTCAGGCTAAGTGGACCATAGTTGATGCCTCCCAGGCTGGGAGCTTGGACGGCTCCCATTTATGCCCGAGCTGGCTTTGTATCTGGAAATGGAGGGGCTGGACGGAATCATGCCCAAATCCCTGCCAGTGTTGCATCTCATCTCCAAGTAGATCCATGATGAGAAGGACACGAGGACTGTGCAGCCTGGCCTGGCCCCAGGAGTGGTGTTGGAGAAGGCACATGTGCAGGTCTGGCCCCAGACGCCGAGGCAAGAGGAGGCCTTGAAAGGCACGTTGGTCCCAAGCTTGGGCATTTGGCATACACCTGCTCAGTTCTGGCTGGTGTTCACAACTGGAAAGGAACAGGAGGCCTTTGGATCTGGCGTGCCTCTGTTCTTTCCAAAGGCCTTGCTGGGTTGAATCTGCCTCTCCTTGGCCCAGCTAGTATGTGGGATCAGGCTGTGAAGCCACCTGTGTCCACAGCCCGAGACCATCCTCCCACTGTGTGGGGTTAGAGAAGGCTTGGTGTTCTGCAAACTTGGAGCCTGATTGTTAGAATGCAGTCCCGAGGAGACCAGGGATCTGGGTGTGCACAAACCACTCCACTTCCAGCGGCATTGGCTGTGAAGCTGGGCCAGGAATGCAGCCGAGGGACTCAGCTTCCCAGACTTGGAAACTGGGCAGCATAAGTCATGGGCAATCCTACAGGTCACACACTGACGGCAACATGCCGAAAGCTCACAGTGGCTTTGCGGATGAGTACAGAGCTTGGGGCAAGGGCCATTTCTAAGATCGGGGAGTTCCACTCGAACATGGGTAGGGAGCCGAGACTGCTACATGCACTGCAGATGGAAGCATCTGAATGCTAAATGTGGGTGACCAAGCCCTGGCAAAGGCAGGGCCTTCTCAACACCCAAGACCAATAGCCCCAAGCCAAGGCGGAGGAGCTGTGGAGCTCCGGGATAGAGGGCAGTTGCTGGGCTCCGAGGAGGAGGAGGGAGTGGAAGACATGGCAGGAGGCTCTGATTTGGTAGGTGGCATGGGGCTGGGACCCACGGCTCCTTCACCTTCGCCACACGCCGGGCGCCTCCCTGAGGTGATGTCCAGCTGGGAAGGTGAGCAGGAGTTGCAGGGCCAGCAAGCACCCACAGGTTCCTGCTTCTGAACAAGCCAAGGGGCTCACAAATGGCCTGGGGCCCAGGGCCCAGGGTGGAAGCCCCAACTCTCTGTCAGGCTCACCGCTCACCCCGTCAGCTTAGCATGCCTTTCCCACATGTTTCCCAATGCGCAGTGCTGCCCTGAGTGGCACCATGTCAGTGGGCACTATGGAGCCGGGGATGTGCTGGACACTCTCCTGAGAGGGAGGGCAGAAGTCTGTGCCTCTGCCTCAGCTGTGCCTCTCCCACACGTCCACACCTCGGGGACTCGGTGTGCAGCAGGCTGGACAGCACACACCTCCTGGGAGGGTCCACTTCGTGCAGACTTTCTCCAAGCTGGTACTGTGGTGCACACCTCTAAGATGTATACCAAGCTTAGGAGGCTGAGACAGGAGGGTTGCAAGTTCAGGGGTGGCTTGAAATTTGGTGAAAACCCATCTCAAAATAAAGTGTAAAGGGCTGGGTTGCAACTCAGTGGTGGTGAGCCGGCCTAGTATGTGCAGGGCCCTAGGCTCCACCTCCAGGATTGAAGAAACAGTTTCCCCCCAGAGAATGAAAAATCTTTATTATCCATAAAACAAACACTGTATTGCAGAGGTGAATGCTAGTCCCACGAGATCTACTGTGAACTAGTAGTTCAGCATGTGACTTGCAAGTCAAGTCTAAGCAGTGGCTGGCTTCTCTAGACATCCGGCAGGCCAACAGAGAGTGTCCTCACGACTACTCCACCTAGGTGGGAACAGTGGCCTCTGCACCTCTGCTGGCAGGCTGGCTCTGGCTCCACCCAGCCTGCTTGCTCTGTGCCCTTGAGGAGACTCTGACAATCTCTGGCTGCTTAGCAGCCTCCATTCTGATGAGGACAAAGCAGGCGACTTCTGACCTCCAGTGAGGCTCCTCTCACACCCCGGTTCACAAAGCTTCCAACCACAGGCTCGTGCCAGGACTCTTTCCACTTAAAACCTTTACCCAAGCAAACATTTAAAAGTGAGTTGAAGATAAATGTTATGCTGAGCATTTTCTTCTGGCAGCTGCAAGGTTTATTTGGCTCCCTCTCTGGTCCCAAATCACGGAGACTGAGCCAAACGATTGGAAGCTGGACACCTATGGAGGAACCACAGGGCGGCCCGTAAGTAATGGAAGAACCACGGCCAAAAATATGGATCTGAATTCAGTGAAGTGTGGACAGCTCAGATTTTCCTGGTGATACTGTGTTTATAGGACAAGTATCATTTCAAGGAGTTTTGGTTCCTAAAACTAGTTTCAAAAATAGGTAAGGTAAAAAAAAAAAAAAACCCAAAAAAACAAAAACCAAAAACCAAACCAAACCAAAACAAAACAACAACAACAACAAAACCCCAAAAACAACAACAAAAAAACTAATGCCTCAGGCTGGGGAGATAGCTCAGGAGTAAAAGCTGATGCCTGGCAAATGAAATATCCTGAGTTTGCTTCCAGTACTGCCAGAAAATAAACAAACGAACAAACAAACAAACAAATAAATAGATAAATAGATAGATAAATAAATAAATAAAGTGGTCATATCTGCACTCAGTCACTCAGGAGGCTGAGGGAGGAGGGTGACAAGTGTGAGTCCTGTGGGGATAATGCGTCAGGCCCCATCTCAGAATAAAACAGGACAAGCTGGGGTGTGGCCCAGGGGCAGACATGAGCATTGGGCTTGGTTGCCAGGATTGGCAAGCAAAGCCAGGATGCTGTTTGCAGCTTTGATGAACAGCGAGGTCGCCACCTGCTCTCTGGCTGTGTGGAGCGGCAGGCAGGCAGCAGGGCAGAGCTCAGGACCAGGTGGGAAGGGCTGGCAGTATAGCTCAGTGGGCTAAGTGCTCCCTTAGGGAAGCACAGCGGCCAGGGTTTGATTCCTGGTCCCATCTGCTGGGCCAGTCCCCCTCCTCGGCCACGCTGAGCCGGCAGTGTAGTCCTGGTCTGGTGTGCATGTCCATAATTCAAGCACTTGGGAGGCAGGAAACAGGAGAATCACTATGAGTCAGAGTTGTGTAGTGAGACCCTGCACACAAAAAAAGAGTGCAGGACCAGCCTAGCTGGGATGGAGCTCAGGTCCTGTGGCTGAGCCTAGAAGGAGGGAGGCTTGCTCCATGAGCTGTAGGAGGCCAACTATGCAGGCACCATGGAGCAGAAGCAAGGGCAGGAATCCGCTCCAACCACAGCTGGGTTCCGGAAGGTGAAGCTCCCTGAGACCAGGCACCCAGCTGGAGAGCTTGGAGCCCAGGGCTGGAATGCAGGGACACAAAGCCAGGGCTCCAGGCCAGGCTAGGCCAGAGTAGAGTCCATAGCAGCCCCAGGCCAGCATGAGGAAGGAGGCTGGGCTGGGTCTCAGGTGCTTCCTGCAGCAGGACCCAGAGTTCCTCAGGGGTCCTAAAGCCCCTTCTAACCTGAACATGTGTGAGAGAACAGAGAACTGCGCCCAGGAGAAAGAGACAGGCAGTGGGAGCATGCCTGGAAATGACTGAGAAAACAGGAAAGGCATGCGAGGAGAGACACCAGTTGGAGGAAACACAGTGGAAGGGAGGAGGAAGGCACCAGAGAGCCTGCAGGACTGGGGAGCAGCATCTGAAGTGAGAAGGGCACGTTGAGCTTCCTTGGAGTGCTAGAAGAGCCCCTAAGGCACCTGATGGCCTGGAGAGGACGTGAGCCAGTCTAAGCCAAAGTGGAAAAGACCACTGAGCTGAGCCTCGGCCAGGCCTGGATGTGTGAGACTGGTGTCCAGAGCACAGGTCCAGTGGATGATGGGAACAGGGCTACAAAAAACACTGGGCCAAAGCATGGTTGAAAACTTCCCAGATTTGTTGAAAACTACACATGCCTGGGTCCAAGAAGCTTGACAAACCCCGACAGTACACGCATCTCCTTGAGACCAGCCACGCATCTCCTGGAGCTGCGTCTGTCATAGGTTGGAAGGGTCCTTCACCCCACCCACCCTCAAGCCCAAGTCATGCATGCCTTAGGGCCCTAGACACACAGGCAGCCACTTATGGGGCTGCGCTAGCGTGTGAACAGGAGAGAGAGTACTTCCTGTGTCCCATGGAGGCGCAGGGCTGCAGGCCAGAAAGAGGACCAGAACCAGATCCAGACCTGGAGACTCAGGCCTTGCCCTTGAGCCCCAGGGCTGGAAAAGTAACGTCTGATGTCTCAGTCTGATGTCCCACTTGGTCTAAAAGGTCTGCACCCCAGCTGAGGAGGACGTGTCAGAGTGCAACCTACAGTGCAGTGCCACACCTGAGAAAATGAGCTGAAATGAGAATGCGAAGTACAGACACCTGCAGCTGGGAGATGAGAGTGCTCAGGACCAGCAGGCAGGGTGCAAAGTTCACCAAAGGCTGAAGGAATGGCTCCAGGCCAGCCCCACACCAGGGACAGACAGCTCCAGAAGTGGCCCATGGTGTGGGTAAATGGAGATGACTCCCCGCCACCTTGTGAATATGAAAATGATCCTTAGGTAAAGCTGGGTTTGCTGTCTGTAATTTCACTTAAGTTTATATCCAAATAGTGAAGAGGTGCAAATTACTGTAAGACAAATGAAAACTGAGGAATATTTGAAAAAAAAAATTACCTTTACCAGATAACTGGCCACTTCAAGTACGCTAACAATGTATCCTGGGACTCTTAATGCATGTAGAAATGCAATGTTTGACAACTTACATAAAAACAAGGGGGACAGATGGAAGTATACTGCTGTGGAAGTTTTCTATGGGAAGTAGTGTAGTATTGCTATAGAGCAGATTACAATAATTTAGAGGTTCATATTATAAATCTTACAGAAGCCCAGAAGCTCTCTATAAAAAGTTAACAGTGAAAATAAAATGTCATACTGGAAAATGCCTAACCCCAAAGAGGGCAGGGAGGGGACAAGAACAGGGAGAAGATGCTGGAAAAGTGGCCCTGTCAGACATTATGTTGGGCAGGAGTGACCCCAGGAAAGCTTGGGCTATGAGCCCTGCTTGAGATGCAGAGATGGTCTGAGTGGATGAAGGAGTCAGACCCAACTGTATGTTGCCTTCAAGAAGTCTGTGCTCAGTATAACACTGGCATGGACTTAAAGTGAGAGGGAATGATGCACCCTGAAGTAGGAAGCACAAAGCCTGGAGAAGGCTGCCTCACTGTGCACCCTGGGGAGGGGGTCAGTGGGTGCTGTCCAGGAACCAGAGACTCACTTCAATAAGGGCCGACCTGTCAGGAAGATGCAATGCCCTTATTGTTTATGTCGTTTGCAACAGCTTCGCATACATGATGTAGACCTGGTGAAGCTAAAGGCTCATATTATAAAACTTACAGAAATTACAGTCAGAGATTTCAGTGTCCTGTACTGCAGTAGATAGAACCAGCTTCCACAGAGTTGGTGAAGGTACAGCGCTGTCCATCCCTCACCTTTGTTGTGTTGATAAAACACTATAACTGTCAGGAGCAGAACACACTTGTTTCAGATGTACCCAGACTCTAATGAGAAGAGCATGGACACCTCTCAGTGTTTCCCAACACACAGCGAATTAGACAGGAAACTGATACCTAAAGGGACCTGATACTCCCCCAGGCATTCCAAAATCTGCTACAATCTACTTCTAAACAGCAAATGATCCAAAGAAACCATGAGAAAAGTCATGGAATGCTTGGAGTTCAGGAACAGGATGGTGCACCAAAGCCTGCGTGGTGCAGCTGAAACACTGCTGGAGAGGAGCACGGTTGCATCCACCCTTCGAGGACAGTCTTGGCCCCATCCCCTCATGGCATCCAGTGCTTGGCACAGGCAGTGCCTTGCCCCTAGTGGAGATTTGAGCCCAACTCTCCAGCCTGGCTCTCACCTTCTTTCCGACATTGTCTAATTCTTTCCTCTCAGTGTTCACAGGACCAGCCACGCCGCACTGAAGCCTAATGAGGGTGGTCCTGATCTTTTGAACACCTTCTCCAGGGGTATCTGAGTCCATGGAGACCACCGAGAGAAGTCGTAATTGCAAGCTCTGTCTGGGGCTAACGGGCGCAGGTACGGCCTCGGTGTCTGTGTGGAGGGTGCTGTGGTCTATAGCCTGCACCGAGGTGTTGTGCTCTGTGGTTCAGAGGCTGAGCGTGGCAGCTCTCAGGTTAGCTCTCCTGCCGTGGCTGTGTGCTGAATGCATTCTTGGAAATGGGGAGCTTGTAGGGCCAGTACCCCCAAGGAGCTCCTGATTTTGCGGGGTCAGTTAGGACCTGTACAGTCATGCTGCAGAGCGCTCTGTGCTGTGAAAAAGGCACCCAGAAGCTTGAGAAGTGCTGGTGGTCTGGGGGAGGGGCGCCCTAGAAAAAGTGACCCCTGAATTGAGTTCTGAAGGTAGAACAGGAGTTGGCTGGGCCTAGATGTCTGGGAAGGCCTGGAAAGCCCAGGGAACAGCTCCCTGGAAGGCGCCAGGCACGACTGCCTAGTGCTCCTCACCTTGGTGTAGGGTGTGTCTGCCCAGCATGCTGGGCACTGGGGAGCCCTCCCTGTGGTGGCTGCTTCCTTCCCATGCCTTGCCAACCTCTCTCACACCTGGCCGCCTCCCCCAAGAGTTCTCTGAATGGCTTTTCCTGCTGTTCTTCATCAGCATCTGCTGCTTATACAGAGGGGCTGCTGTCGCTTGCCACCTGCACTGTGGGCACAGCTCACCTGCCCACCACCACTGCTCACTTGCCCACATCCAAGTCCACATCCACGTCCACACTGCCTACTGCCTCCCGCCTCCCTGGGCTTCTCACCTGGCTCATTTCACCAGTGCCTTTCCAGATGTTGCCCTTCTGGGTCAGCAAAGCTACCCAACTCTGCTTCCCCAGGACCTTGGCACATGCCACCTACTGCCACCCTGGCCTGATCCATCCACAAGTCTTTCAGGTCTGGGCTTATGTGACGTTTCCTGAACAAGATCTTCTCGGATTCTTTGGTGTTCATAGAGTTCTGTTCCAGCGACACCCTGCTTTCCCTCTGTTGAGCTTACCTCACTTTGCAAATCAAGAGTCTCCGCCTGCTGTGTCTATACTACACTCTCAGCTCTGAGGCGTGCTGCATCGAGTTCCCAGCTCAGTGAGCTCCCAGTGCATTGGACATGTCAGGGCTTGTTTATCACCCTCAGAAACTCCACAGAAATTCTGTCTGGCACGTGATAATGGTGCCAGTTTATGCCGCCTGCGAGGGGTCCCTGCACCCTCACCCACGCATGATCAAGCGAGGGTGCTTTGCATAGCGATCGCTGAGGGACTCCCCAGGACATTGTGCTTTGGCTGCTGTGCCTTGATTATTAACATGCGCTCTGTTGTTTCTTAGAATCCCTGCCTACACTGGCGCATGTGTCTGTGAACATTTGCTGTTTTCTGATGCACTCCTCCTGTGTTAATCAGAGACCTCACCAGCTCTCAGCAGATGACCCTGATGTTTGGGCTGTTCCAAGCCTGGTTCTTGACCACTCTCTCCTCAAGGCACATCGTGTCTTGTGGCCTTGCATTCCTTCAAAGCCACACATGGGGCGGGGGGTAAGGTGACAGGCTGGGGGCTGCCTGACTTTCACTGAGGGGCATGCACTCCCCACTGGCGGTGGTGGGGCACGCTTCCCACATCTGTGTCCTGCGGCTGCTGCTTCTTCCTTCCTGACGTCCCATGGGCCTCCTCTGTCAGGAGAGGCTCTGCCTGGTGGCTCCATGGCCATGAGGGCTGCACTGCCTTTCCTGAAGACCTGCTGGTGTGCAGGGAAAGCCTGTGGAGAGGGTGCATCTGCAGCCTGCCAGTGAGCTCTCAGCCTGAGTGAGAATTTGGGGCTGAGACCCCACCTTGGGAGGTCACACATCTCCAGTCCCCACACCTGCAGCTCCATAGCCATGGAGTCAACCAGCCTCCACAGGAATTTTTAAATAAATTTCCCCTCTCATTACATACAGACCTGTTTGTCACTATTAGTCGCTAGACCATCGGATGATTGTGCCCTAGGGAACCACTGAATGGTGTGTGCATTGCCCTGGGTATGGTAAGTTATTGTGGATGCTTTAAGGTAGACAGGAAGACACTGCCATGGTATAGAAGAGACTTTGGTGCCCACTGCAGGTTGGTCCTGGGAGCGAATCCTCCACAGTTTCCAGGGGGACATTTCTCCAGTCATAGCATTGCTTTCTCCATGTCTTCCATGTTGGTGTTGCCTGGGTTTCTCCCCGTGGCATGAGGTCAGCTTGTTGAGGAGGGTCAGAGTGGGAGGAGCCCCCTTCCCTCAGTAGGAAGAATCTGGAAGCTTCTAAAGAGCAGACGACGACGACTTTCCTTCCTGCTACTGGAGCTCTGCGAGACCTTTCTGGGGCCCTGGCTTTCTGAGATCTGTCAGGTTCCTGCTTGGGAAGCCCATGTGGAGCTTTTGCTCCTGTGCTACTCTACACACAGCCCCAGCCACAGTCAAACTGCCCGGGAGCCTTCTTCATGGGCAATGCTGCAGAGGCTCCAGCCCCAGGCAGGCAGCCAAGCTCCGCTGCATCTCTGCAGATAGATGTCGAGCCATGGTTAGAGCACACTTTCTTCTGTGCCCTCAGCTCTGTCGGGAGCTCAGGCATGTTTATTAATTTTTACATTTTCTAGCTTTTCTTAGCGCAAGGGTGGGGGTGGAGACTTCTGTGCTCCTGAGCTGAGCATGTGTTTGAGCTGGAGCTGGACAGGCAGCTTTTCAGTAACTTCCTGGAGCAGCTCACCTGCACCCCAGGCAGGATGTGTATGTGGGGGCAAGAGGGCAACTGAACCTGTGTGGACTCGGGGGTGGGTCCCCAGCCCTGCAAAACAACTAAAATTAGAAGAGAAGAGCCCCTCAAAGCCTCCTACAGTTAGGCAGGTCGGCTAGTCACTGACTCCTCTTGGTAGCCTGTCCCCGGCAGAGCCATTCCACATGCTGCCTCATGCTCTCCCCTCTGAGGTGAGGGCTGGTGTGGGGTGCATGTGCCAGTGGCAGGACCCTGGCTGTCTTGGAACTCTGCCTGCCTATGCTGATGTGGTGAAGGAGCAGGGCACGAACCAGGCTAGAAGGCGGAGGAGCACACCTGGCAGTGGAGACAGCTGTGCAAAGAGGAGGTGGGCGTGGAGACACCAGCGCTCAGGCATGGCCAGCTGTCTGCTTCCCATCCGGCATTTCCTGGGTATCAGTTATGTTTTGAGAAAACTGTAGGAAAAGGACCCAGACAATGCTATCCTTTACCTTGAGATCCTGTTCTGAGATAAGAAGTTTCCTCAGGAGCTCACTAGGAGCAAAGAACAAAGCCAGAAGCAATGTGAAGCACCACGCACTTTTCCTGGCCCAGACTGCCTGGACACTTGGCCTGGAGTATCCTGAGTGGGTAGTGCTGGGGGCCCCGAGTGCCAGAGCTGAGCTCCAGTGAGCACTCACCTCTGGCCTGCTCCTGTGCCCAGGCTGGTGGGGTTGATAAAACTAGCTGCCTTAGTCCAGAATCATAGCCACCTGGGCGCTAATGCACTGTCACTGTCAGGGACAAGATTGTCTCTCAAACCTTGGTACCTCAAGCATGTCTTGTTAAACAAACCTTTTCCTTACGGTTTACCCCTAAACAAAAGAGGTAAAAACTAACCCCTCCTCACCCCAAACCCTCCTTTTTTAATCTCCGGAAAGGGTTTTGGAGTAATTATAGTTATTTCTTTTTTGTAATTGTATAAATGTCATCATGTGCTTGGACTGTCATTTCGCTGGACATTTTTATCGAGGATGTTTACATTTCTGCAACACATTCGGAACAAATGAAGAAGCTGTTCTGCAGGGAAGTGGCATTGGCGGTTGCCATGGGGACCGTGTGAAGTCACCACGAGCAGATTATCTCATAACACATTAACTCGTATCAGGAATAGGCAGCTCGAGAGAGAGCAAACTACCAATTAGCGCCCGACAATTTGGGGCCAGAGAACAGGAAAAAATAGAAGAAGCGCTGCCTTGGAAAGGTCGTGTGCGAGCTAGTTTATTGGTTCCGTCGCTCCTCCCAAACCAATTTTGCTGCTTGCGTTCTGCCCACAGACACCCACCTTAGCTTGTTTGGCTGCTATAGGAGGAAATCCAGAGCAGCAGTGCTTAGCATTTTGGAGCTATGGTCAGAATTAGACATGTAAAAAGATGCTTTTACTCAGTGAGTTTTAAATAAGTGATCTTTCTCCGAGCGTCTTGGGCAGGCAGTCCTCCAGATGAGGGAGGACGAGGCCTAGCACGAGCCACTGAGGGTAGCTGCTGCCCTGTAGGTGCTGGGCTGGCTGCACACAAGTTGGCTCCTCCGTGAGCCCATGCTCCTCTGTCAAGTGGGACTGACAGTGTCATGCAGGCTGTGGGTGCAGAAGTCAGAATTTCAGCCGAGTTTGTCTTGTGGAGGGAACAAGGTGAGGGTGGGGGATACGCAGGGCCACACCTGGTTCCTGCTGGTCCATGCCAGCTCCTGGCATGCCAGAGCCTCATCCTGCTCAAAGGAAGGTGTTTTTCTGTGGCCATTTTCTGAGTTTCACAGCCCTGCTGGGCTGGTGCCAGCACTGGGAGAGCTTCCCAAACATCCTAGGTGACCCACGGAGGGCGCAAAAGCTCAAGTGTGAACAGGCACACGGCTATTTGGGGTCCCTCCAGACACCCCTTCCACAGGTCCTGATGTCCACAGCTGTGCAGAGCATGGGTGGTTTTTCATCGCAGAAGCAAGGCTACTGACCCTGCTCCATAGCTGCTGCCTCCCCACGCTTGCTGTCACCTGCCCTGCTTCCTGTTTGGGGTCACTCCTGTCTTGTCCCTGCTTCCAAGGCCAGATGGAAGCCAGGCTGCAGGGCTGGGGAGGAGTCCAGGGGATAGCCCCTCTGTCTTCCCACTCTTTCCCTGGTTACTAGGAGGCAGAGAACCAAGCAGACGTTGTCCTGGCTTAGTAAGGAGCTCAGGTAGGGTTGCCCCGATTCAAGTCCCTTGCCTCTCACCATAGGGTAAGTGTACAGTTGTGAGCGATTCTAGTGAGCCAGTGCTGGGACTCTCTAGGCTGGATGACAGCATCAGATCATGGTCCCTGCAGAAATAAGGCCACCTGGGTACATTCTGGGCTTGGCTTCTGGTCAGAAGAACAGGGCAGGGCCTCCTCCTGGTCCAGCTTGGTCACCAGTAGAGGAGACATGGTGACCTCAGTGGATCAAGCTGTGTGTTTGGCTGTGGCTGCTGGGTGCTGAGGGCCCTGGCACTGTTTGGGCCCTGCACAGTAGTTTCTGTGACCTTCAGGGTGGGGACAAGGCTGGGGAGAGGCAAAGTGAGGCTCTGTGTATGTGTGTGTGTGTGTGTGTGTGTTTGTGCAGAGGATTCAGGGAGAACACTGAGCTTCACTGAGCTTCTGTGGTGTGCCGGGCACCATGCCAGATGCGATGGTGGAGCCGTGGGCAGAATGAGACCTTCCTGTTCTCTTGGGGAGGAGAGGCCATGGACAAAGCCATCCTGACTCACATGGTGCTGCCGGGCTTGAGAAGGGCACAGGCTGGCTAGCACAGCAGGACCACAGTGGGGAAGCGTTTGAGATCCCGTGCTCAGGAAGGACACTCTGTAAGGACACAGCTAAGCAGCAGCCTGGAGAAGGTGAACAACTGAGAAATGAGCTTTCTGTAGGCAGAGAGACTCAGTAGAGGAGAGAGCAAGTGCTAAGGTCCCATGGTGGGTGCACGTGGATTAGTCCACGGAGTGTGTCAGAGGCCAGGGTGACACTGACCAAGCATCAGAGGGGCGGTTCAGGCTGCCTGTTGCCCAAGCTGCACACTGGGCCCAATGCTTTCAAGGACTAGAATGAGAATTGGCCTGAAGACTGCAGGCCTAAATAGGTGCCTTTGCAAGAGTCCAGGGTCTTGGGAACAGGGGATCTGTAGGGTTCTCCAGCTGGAAATGAGGATCAAAGTGAAGAGCAGGAGCAGTGCAGGTGGGGCTTAGAGGACACTCTCTGGGCAGGCCTGGCCGCAGGGAGGATGTCATGAGTGGCCTGGTGTGTGCTCAGTTCTGGGCCTTCCTGTGCAGGGCACAATGTGCCTCCTGGCACAGGCAGAGAGCCAGACTTCACAGAAGGGCACTGAGGCCTGGGGCCTATTGTAATGGGTTTCCTTCTTCTGCACTTTCCTCCCTTTCCTCCGGTCAGTGTCCACCTCAGGCCTGCCTCCTCCTGTGAGGCAAGTGAGTCCTGTGCTAGGGCAGGCAGCCATGCCTGCTGGACTGGAGGTGCAGAAGCCCTCAGCCTCCTGACCTGGGAAGGGCGGGGAGCAGCATTTCCGTGTTCTTCTCATGCCCTTGAAGAGGAGCGCAGCTGAATGGGAGAATCAGAACACGGGGTCAGCTGGCGCCTGGAGCCCTGACAGATGCCTTGGCCTGCTTGCGCTCTTCCAGGCAGGGTGTCCTCTGGAGCAGGTGAAACTGGACAAGTGCACTGTGGACGCATTCTCTGCTCACATCTGCTCAAATGAAAACCAACGCACCTCAGATATGTACCCTAGGGCGGCAGGTGAGCCTTCTGGGGAGGGATACTCTTTCTCCTTCATCTGCCAAGCTGCACTTCCCTGTTCACTGTACCCTAAACATTCACCCATGCCTCAGTTGTTGAGGGTTGTGACTTTTGAAAAAGACATTGTAGGCTGATGCAGGGTACACTCCAGAGCTGCACTAACTCCCCATGGAACTGTGGCCGGGCTTCCTGAGCCCCAGGCCTCCGTGCGTGCTGAGTTCTCCGGTTGCTTGGCTGACGGGTGAGGAATCAGGGTAGGGTAGTGAGGGTGGAGGCTGCAAGGCAGAGGCAGAGATGGGGTGAGGACCAGCCAGTGGCCACCGTGAGGACATGGGCGATAGAGCCCAAGATCCGCTGGCGGAGGCGGCTCCTGGTGTCTGCTCATGTCCTTTGCTGCAGAGCCTGTGCCCCCTCAGCACTCACCCTTCTGCACTGGGAGCGGGGGGGCGGGGCGCCAGGCACAGACAGGGATGGGATGGCGCTGAAGGGGCCATGTGCTGGGGATGCTGGTGACCTGGCGACCAAGCACCACAGTGGCTCAAGTTCCAGCAACCTGCCTGTCATCTCTTCCTCCTAATACTGCACCTGGAGACTCCAACTCAGGGTCACTGGTGCCCGTCTGGTGGGACCAGTGGACTTCTGGTTGGCTGTATGCAGGAATGCACTTAGACGCTCAGAGCATGTGACTGGGGAGACCCGTTTCTCCAGATGTGAACTCGTGTGTTTATTTGCACATGACATGTTTAATTCTTTTATTTATTTATTTATTTATTTATTTATTTATTTATTTATTTATTTGTCTTTTTGAGACAGGGTCTCCCTGTGCAGTTCAGGCTGGCCTTAAGCTCACTTTTGTAGCCCAGGCTGGTCTCGAACTCACACCTATCCTCCTGCCTCAGCCTCCCGAGTGCTGGGATTACAGGCATGTGCTACCACGCCCGGCCAGCTACGACATGTTTAATTCTAAAGTGCTTAAAGCATTCTGCATATGTCAAATGAACTATTAATCCTCTCATTGTCTCCATAAAGCAGAGGAAGAAGCCTTCTATTGTAAAACATTGAGGTCTAAGTCTGAAAACAGACGTCAGAGGAAGAGGATAATCAAGAGAAAGGAAAAGAAAAACAAAATGCAATGGGGGAAAGGCACGATGAAAAGATGAGACGGAGATGCTTTTGGCAGTGCTCAGCCAGGGAGAGCCCCTTTGGGATGCTCTCTGTGGCTGGGGCCTGAGCCAGCCACCCAGCTTTCTGAGTGGCCTCCAGGCCTGCTGCTGTTGACTTGCTAGGCTGACAACCTGAGTGCAGTGTCCCACTGGAGGTCTAAATCTCGGCATCTGTGGCACAGGCGCTGCAGCAGAACACACTCTGTGGACATGCTGTGAAGATCACAGAGCAGGCTGCAGGAGGGCCAGCTGCTGCCACCAGCACTGCTACCATCCATAACACTGAGAAACTCCTTGGTTGCTGGTGGTGAGGAGATTATTCTGCCCAAGCCACGTTGATGTCAGAGCATCCCCACGACAGAGCTCAGAGATGCCCACCCCCCACACCCTGCTGCGCTTCGGCGCCAGGGCAATGCCCATCTGTCTCTCCTGTTATGTGGATTCTTCTCACCTTGGACTTCAGTGTCCACAGGTTTGACTTGTGCAGGTCACCTCTGGAATGTCCTCTGAATGGGTCATGAAAGCCTTCAGATCTGCTTCTCTTTTCTGGTTCTGCAACCTGCCCTGCTGGACCCTCATCAGAAACCAGAAAGGCAAACCCGGTAGAGTGGCTGCTCCCTTCCCCAGTCCTTGGGTGGCCTGGTGCAGTCCCAGGAGGGAGCCCAGCTCCTCTGACAGTGGCACCCATGCTGCCCCAGTTCTATGTCTACCTGTACCCCTGTGGGCTCCTAAAATCCAGCTCCCATGCGGGAGTACAGGCAGCGTAGCTCTTCTTCTTCAAGGCTTTGTACAAATTGAGAAGAGCGGCCTGGAGGCACAAAGAGCTGCATGCCACCTGAGAGGTGGCAGGAGCTTGGGATGATGGTACTGCTTGGGGCACAGCTGTGAGCCCAAGAGCGGGAGGCCTTACCCTAGGTCTTCCACTCACTTCTGGCTGGGTGTGAGGTGAGCCCAGTGGGTGCCAAGCAAGCTTGGTGGTGCTAACTTTCTCGAGGGGTCTTGAATGAGGAGTCCTGTACTAGAGTCGGCATGTGGCCTTGGCCACCACGGGAGGGTCGGGTCGGGCAGGCAGCCTGGGGAGGTCTGGTCAAAGGATATTATGGAGCAGACAACATGGTCTCTGGAGCCTATAGAGACAACACACACCACATATAGTATGTGTGTTAATGTGGGTGAAGGACAGACACAGAAGTGTTGGGATATCGCGTCAGAGAAGTCACACAAGGCTGCATTGCCTTGCAGATTAGACTGAACGCTTTGGCATGGAGCAGTCCGGGCAGGTGAGTCTGCGGTTCCTATCTGGGGGCCAGCAAGGCCTGGCTTTGCAAATGGACTCTGCCCAGCTCGTTCACTGGTGAGACAAGGTTTAGCTACTTTCCTGTCATTTTTCTCACTACCACCTCTGTTGGCATGCTAATAATTTATTTCAAATCATTTTCATTTAAACAGAGCTAAGAGGAGTAGCAGAGATGTGCATGCATGATAAACTCCTATAATTCAAAAGAGATGAGTTTTCGCTCTCTCTGTGGGTGGTCTGTGAAAGAAAGGACTGAGTCAGTCCTCTGACTGCTGCCAAGTAAACCCAAGTCTCCAGTCTTGCGGGGGGATCAAGGCCAGTTTGCCTGAGGTCCTCAGGGGTGTACTGCAGGCACTGAGTAGGGGAGGCCCGGCAGTGCGGAAGCCTCTCCACCTGCCCTTGGGCTAGCTTGCTGCAGCTGACAGGGCTTGGGGCTGGGAATGCCAATTTGCTGCCCTCCATCCGTGCTTCAGGCCGAGGCCAACTGACCTCCAGAAGCTCTGTGGCTGGCTTCAGGGACACAGCAGCACTTGACAGTGTTAGATTCATGATGGCCCAGCGCTGTGGGAGCTGGGCACGTGTGATGCAGGTGGTGGGAGAAGCCTCGTGTGGCAGATTGCTAGCATTCCAAGTCGGAAGTCTCTGCTCCTCTCCGCCCTCTTGCAGGGGCCACAGAGCGAGTCTCCTCTCCCTCTCTCATCCTGACCCTGGGCTTAGCCAGGTGATTTTCTTTGGCCAGTGGGATGCTAGTTAGTGTGACTCAGGCCAAGATTTAAAGATGGTCATGTGACTGGGCTTGCTTTTGTGCCTTGGATGCCCTGTGAGAAGCTTCATGGGCTAGCCTCTTCCCTGGAGGGTGGCAGAGAAGAGCCGCCCATGCACCCAACAGGAGCATCTACACTGGATGACAAGTGGGTGGATCTCACATAGGTGTCAGGTGTGGCTGGGACCAGAAGAGCCACATGGCCGAGCCCAGTCAGAATCAGATGTTTGTCCAGGTCTGCACCCAAGATGTGCAGTGGTAGAGCCTGCCGTTCTGGGGTCCTGAGCTCATGCGCTTGTATGGCACTGGGCATTATCACACTTACAGATAACTCAGATATCCTTCAACTGCACTTGGGATGACAAAGGGACACTTGTCAAGCATAGAAAATAGCAGTTTTATATTTCTTTGTTGTGGCACTGGGGGAGTTATGGTTTGCAAGGGAATAGGTTTAATATAGGACACATATTCATAGGATTGTTTTATAATACTCACCCAAAAAGTCAAACGCAGAAGCATGAAAGGAAATCTGTCCATGCAGTAGAGACCCAAGAACCCAGCTGAGGGCCTGGATTCTACAGAGGTATCCTGCATGAGTCCATCTGGAGGCCCAGAGCCCACAACAATGTCTCATGGAAGACAATGTCTCACACAAGTCTGCACCAAGGATCTGCACTGGGAAGGCCCAGAGGTCAGTGGTGGAAGCTAGGAAGTCAGTGCCAGTGGATGCAGGGTCTGTGCCAGCTGCAGGCTGAGGGATCTGTGTTGAAGCCAGGCAACGATGCTCAAGGTAAGGACCAGCGCTCCCCTAAAGAGGACCACAGCCACAGCTGAGTTCATATCAAGAAGGCCAACCTGACATGCTTCTCCAGGAGAGTCCATAGCTTGCCAGCTTCCCCCCCAGTTCACTTCCTGTTGGCAACAGTCCTCCGGGGGGTCTTTCACAGCCAGTACGATGCTGGCTCTGTTTCTCTGGGCACTCCAAGTTGATCGCTGGTGGATCCTTGACACTTGCCCCTTCCTGGGTCCCCCTGCTTCCCTACTTGCCTTATTCTAAGTTTTATTTTTCTTGTTCTATAAAGTTTTAATTTTTAAAATTGGAGTTAAACTTCTGTCAAAGCTGAGAAGTGGTAGTTTAGCCTAGTGTATACTCTTGGGTTCATGAGTAGAATTTACAAGGTCCATAAACTAAGATAAGAAAATGCTCTGTTTTGTACTATGAAACAGAGGTGATACACTGTGACTGTGTTAGCAGCGCCTGCAAGATGTTGCTGATCATGGAGATACTGCCTTAATAAGCTTGCTCACAGCTACTTGGGGATCTTAGCAGGTTGAGGCCCATTGCTGGAGCTTGCTGGGTAGCGATAACAAACGAGCAACACATTGCCAAAGCATATTGTAAAGTTCTCTGAAACAATGTGGGCTCAACGGGTTTCACTCTGCATCTTTGTTTTTATTTTAAGCATTTAAAATGAAGTGGTAGGAAGGCTTCATCGGATTGCCAAAGGAGGCCTAGAGAAGGCTAAGAACCTTCAGGAAGCGTTTGGAAGTGGTTATTCTAGAGCTTCTCTGTGGGATTATATTCCAGGCCTGCTGCCTAGAACCCCTGTCATCATATACTAATCACCTAACCTGTGAGCCTCAGCTGTCCCATCTGTAAAATGAAAACCATAATAGGACAAAGATTATAGGATTTCTGTGGAAGTAAGTGGGTGTAGTGTGCACCTGATGCTGCCAGAGTATGCGTCACCGAACTCCTTTAATATTCCAGCAGTATCACCCATGTGCATCACCTGAAGGCTAAAATATGCGCAGGATTTTTTTTTTTTTTTTTTTGCACAAAAAAACCCCTGCTGCGTGGCCATCTTCTTCGACTTTCTTTTGTCCTAAAGCGATGATTTTATTTTATTTTTATTGTTGTTATTATTTTTAATGTATTTGGTTGTTGCAGAGTCTCACTATGCAGCTCAGACTTATGGTGATCCTCCTGCCTTCAGCCTCCCCAGCACTGGGACTACGGGCATGCACCACTACACCCAGATTCTTGCTGCCTCAGCCCACCCTGGGGGTGAGGCTGGCACAGCATGTTGTGCCAGGGATTGGACTGCAGTCCCTAAGCTTGCCTAAGCTTAGCTAAGAAGGCACTTTAGTCCACTGAGCTATCTTGCTGCCCTCAAAGTAATAACTTTAATCTCTCTCAAGTGTTGATGATTTTGATCTTGATTTTTTTGAATCTAAGTAACTAGCATTATTAGTACCTGCTGATTTCTCAGTTTCCAATGCTATCTAAGAAGAAGATCCCATTGGCCTCCTGCTATCCTGATTTTCCTAAATCGTGCTATTGATGAGATCGGTTTCAGTATTTATGGCACGATGGCTCTATAAGCATCACTCATGGGTGAGAGACGTGACACAGTATAACTACTTCTCTCTGGATGTGCAACTGTATTGGTCAGGGTTTTACTTAGAGGAACAGAACAGATATAATATAAGGAATGAATATTGTATACAAAATATACAATCTATAAGGAATTATAAGATTGGCTTACAATAGTCAGCCACAGAGTCAGATGAGGAAGCGTGCAAAGGGCGTCTGAACGCTCTGGACTGAAGAATTCAATCCTAAGGTCTGAACTTCACTGCAGCACTCTGTGTAAGTCTCTATCCATTGGCTGATGGGTCTGTGATGGAAGACTGAAGCGTCTGTAATGGACACTAAAGAGTCTGCGACAGGTGGCAAAAGATCCAAGCTGGAGGCTGAAGAGTTTGTGCTGCAAGCCAGACAATGAAGTCCAGGCTGAATGTGAAGACTGAAGCTTCTCCGAAGAAGTGAAGTCTTGACTCCTTCCTCAGCCCTTTAAAAAGTCTCTTTGTGCTCAGTCATTTTGATGTGGACCCATTGTGCCCTAGGATGGAACCAATCATACCCCAGGATGGGCACTTAATCACATTCTAGGGAGGAGCCAATTGTATCCTAGGCAGTCCCTGGTCACGCTCCAGGAAGGAACCAACTGTACCCCAGGGCGGGGGCCCCACCAACAGGGAACCAGGCTGCTGAGTCATTCAGCCAAGTTGACACAATGTATCAACCACTACAGCAACTCTTTTTTTTTTTTTTTTCCTGGAGCGATTACTTTCTTTTTCTTTTGGTTAGGTTTCTAAGCATATTTATCAGTAATTCAACTCAGAGTCTTCCCATGTCTTATAAATCTATATTCTTAAATGCATGGTTATTTTAGGCATTTTCTACCCATCTGCTATTTTTGATGGGCTCTCTGAGCCTTTGGGCAGCTCCACCTCTGATTGCAAGTGCTTGATTCCTGGAGAGTCCTTGTCCCTTGATTCAGAATTCCTCTCTCTCTGTTCTGCACCTTTTGCAGTTACTCATTCTGGTCTATTGTCGATAATCTCTAGTAACTTCCTGAGAAAGGAGTCATTTCTTTGAAAGAAACAGCCTTTGCATTTGTGAGAAATGATCGCCTGCTTGCATCCGTGGTGGGTGGTTTAGCTGGGTATAGAATTCTGCTTTGGAAATGCCTTTCCTGTAGAGTTTTAAAGTCCTTCCCTACTTATTGTCTCTCATTTCCTGGAGTTTCTATGATGTCTGAAGCCTTTTGGCCGCTTACTCTTTCGTTATGTCCTAGAGTTTCAAGGATCTTTGGTATTCTGAAATTTCATGATTATGTCACTAAATGCAGATTTATGTTCATCCATTGTGCTAGACATGCAATACATTCTCTTTTTTCCCTGTGTTAAGGATAGGGCCTACATGGCCTCACTACATAGAATAGGCTCATAGCGACTTTGTTTTCAGCCTCCCAAGCACTGGGATTGCAGGCACATGCCACCATCCATCTTGACATGTAATACATTTTCAAGTCCGGAAAAAATAGTGTATATTCTTGAATTATTTTTAATGCTTTCCTTTAATTTTTTCTTTTGTCTTGAGAACTCTTTTTAAAAGTTAAATGTCATCAGCATTGTTGCCAATGCTAAAAACTTTTTAATATTACAAACAGAGGACACAAGGTGCCTTTTTGGTACACTGGAATATGCATATGCACAGGAAGACAGCTTCACACATGTCCAGATATCTTCATCCTCCACAGCTGCAGACCTTTATCCTTGACCTGTCTCTACCCATGCCACCCTTTACCCCCAGACTCAGATAATCACCATACAGCTCTACTTACATGCATTTTGGGGTTTAAAGATACCCCACACATAGAGGATACCACCAGGCATGTGTGTATCTGGCTTGTTTCACTTATCTAATGTTCTCTAGCTGCACCTGAACAAATGACAGAATCTTCCTTCAGAGATAAATAGCAAACACCATTCCACCACACACACCACCCCCTGCCCGTTGTTCATGCAGAACCTGTTTCTCATTGGCTATTGGTCTGTTCAGGCTTTTCATGTCTGCTGGACTCAATTTTGGCAGATGTTTGGTTCGGAAGTTAATTTGTTTTCCCCGGTTATCCTATGTATCAGCATAGAAAATTCATTCACAACTGCCCTTTGAGCCTCTTCTGTTTCTGATGTGTCCTTTGTAGCGTCTTTATGTTCACTCCTGGCTTTACACAATCTCCTCTCTCTGCAGTGTAACTAAGCTGTGGTACTTTGCTTATTTTTTTTTTTCAAACAGCTAAGTTTTAATTTTTTATTAAAATAGTTTTTCTATTCTCTGGTTAATTTATTTTTACTCTCTATTATGTATTATTTCCTTCCTTTTACCAACTTTAGGCTTTTTTTTTAAAGCTTATTTTGTTCTTTTTCTAAAGGCATATTAGGTTGTTTGTCTGAAATTTTTTTCTCATATTATATGCATGTAATCTTGCTATAAGATTCCTTCTAAGAACTGGTTTTACTGTAATCCAAAATTTTGATAAGTTTATTTTCATTTTAGTTTTTCTCAAGTTAATTTAAATTTCTCTTTTGATTTTTTTTTCTTGGATAATGTTGTTTACCCAAGAATTTGTATTATCTGGATATAGAATCCCCAAGACTAATCCTTGAACATTTTATATATTCTCTCTAAGTTTTCCCCATTTTACTCTGAAGGCTCTTCTAGGAGATACAAATACCAGAACCCTAGATTCGAGCAGGCCTTGGGCTTCCAATATATCAAAGGCTTGTGCTCATATTTTCATATTTTGCTTAGTAGCCTCACCTCTAGATGGACCTCATACTCCTAGGGTCAGGATACCTCTGTTTTACCCTTTGCAGTGAAATAAAACTTCTGTCCCTTTCTTCTTTCTTTTTTTTAAAAATGTGTTTTAATACAAGGGGATACAGGGTCTACAGGGCCTCACTACTAGATCGGATTCATAGTGATCCACCTGTGTTCAGCCTCCCAAGAGCTGGGATTACATGCAGGTGGCACCATGCCCAGTCTCAATTGCTGTCTCAATGTGCCCTGAGATTGAACCCCAAGTGCTGTGCTCTGCTGAAGAAGGCACTTTAATCCACTAAGCTATCAGGCCAGCCCTAACATTTGCTATTATTTTAAGAGAATAAAATAAAAGGTTTTTTTTTTTTTTTTTTTTTTTTTTAGTTTTTTTTTAAAGCATAGAAATAATACAGAATTTTGGTAACCAAAATGATAGGAATCTAGCAGTGCTTGTTATATTGCATATTGAAATTGGATGTTCAGATTACCAGATATAAGCATGCAAAATTGGTCAAAAGATTAAAAAGAGAAAATTTTAGGAAAAAAACATTAAAGTAGACCAACTAGCCAGCTGTGTGGTATGTAGGTCACCCGTACATCTGAAAACATCATCAGGTTTCTTACATTTTTGGACTTCATTCTCTTTGATTCATAAAGTTTTTAAGGTCTCCGATTTCTGAACCTGCAGAAGCTCCTGTTATCTACCTCAGCCTGATCTCAGCTTTGCCTTCTTCCAGTTGAGTCTGCTACCTCATTTATTCCTCATTCATGTGACTTCCAACTTCCACAGTTTGCTCTTTCCTTGTGCTCCTATTCTGGGTGTTCAAGGTTTTTTTTTGCTATAATTCTAGTGTATTCTTAAGAGGTAGATTGTGTGTGTGTGTGTGTGTGTGTGTGTGTGTGTGTGTGTGGGACTCACTGTGTTTACTCAAGAATCTTCACACAGGCACCAGAATGCTTGTAAAGGTACTGCCCCTTGGCTAAGCCCCCCTGATGCTTCTGTTCCTCCTCTTGGTGTGGGTGCAGATTCCTTCCAATGACATTGCCTCGTCTGGTGCCTGCCTTCCACTCCAACCTGTTCTCACACATCACCCTGGCCCATGTCATGGTCTTTTCCTTCTTCCTCAAAGACCCCAAGGTGATCACACCCTTAGGATCTGCTTCTCTGGCTGGAAACTTGTCTGAAGCGCTCCTTACAGGCTTTCTCATACCTCATTCTTTGGAGTCATAGGGTCATGGCCCAAGTGTTTCTCTCACAGAAAAGCCTTGTTAGGCCAGGATAGAGGATAGAGTTTATTAGTGAAGATGACATAGTTAGTGATCGATTGCAAGGACCCTGTGAACCACCCCTTCCTTCCTGAGTTTCCTGCTGCATGGGGCAGCGTCCAACTGGGTGCTGGGGGGGGAGAACCCTGAGGAGAATCCAGAGTGTCCAGGGCCATTCTATATAACTAGGGGGTAGGGGGCCATTTCATAATTAAGTTGTGATTAGGGCTCATCTGAGGCCTAGTGTTTTGCCATGCGAGCTGGCTACAGTGTGTGGGAACCAACTCTGTGCACCTTCAGTTGCAGTTGAGGCCTCAGGGGTTCAGCTTCTGTGCTGCTGTGATGCCCTGGGACAAAGTTACACTAGATGAACACATGCTGGTGTCCTGAGAACCCAGCAGCCATAGGAAAAGGGCTTCACCTTGGGAAATGACAAGCTTCTCATTAACGTGTCACCTTTAGCCACTGCCCTCTTCAACATAAGATTAAGATCCCCATTGACATAATGCCACCGCTGCTCTCCAAGGTGTCTGATAATCCCTTTTCCGTGTTCCTCGGTATCAATATGATTACTGCACACTGAGCTCCTGCCTACCTCGATCCCCTTCTAGCCACGGGAACAACTGACTGCCTCCCCGCCCAGCCTCAGGTCCTTGGTGCATTGCCATCTTGTCTCTTGTTCCTTCTTTTCACCATAAAACCTTGCGGGATCATGGACTTCGAGGCAGGGACTAAAAGAGGAGGCTGTTGCTATGGGCCACACCCTGTGCCACTGCTCTTGTTAGTGGTGGCCAAGCACTAACCTCGCTGCCATCTCCCTAGGTCGCCCCCATCACCGTCAGGGTGGGACAGATGCCCCAAAGCAAGCTACACTTAAAGAGGAAATTATTTGAAAGTGTTGCACAGGCAGCTTTGCCTGCATCAGCCCTTCTTTGGCTTTAACAGTGGTGTCCGCTTTTGCTTATTACGTCTGAGGATAATTACAGAAAATAATATCCCTCCTTGACTCCCTTCAAATTGACATCTAAAACTGTCATCTTATGTTTAAATAATTGCCATGGTGTAATTTGCCATGAATTATAAATATTAACATTTTAAAATAAAACTGCCACATTATGATTAAATGTATTCATTAAATTCTGATCACTAGAAACTTACCATCCCATACTTAAACTACATAAGAATTTTTTTTTCAATAAGTGGGTATTTTGTATTCTAGTGTAAACATTGTCAGGCCTGGGTCAAATGTCTCATTTCAAGCCCCACCTTTGCTCCTGCCAGCAGTGTTTTTCATGCAGAAAGCTTGGCCTAGCATGGCTTGTCCACCCTGTGCTACCTCAGCAGCTTCTATTCCCTGGGGCAGGCAGCACAGGAAGTTCAAGACAAGTGAAGACTGTGTCTTTTCTTCTAACCGAAAGAGAAAGTGGAAGAGATCTCTGTAGACGACTTTGTCTGTGTGGCGCTAGGGGTGGCCCAAGGCTCCCGTGGGCAGAGCACATACTAACCACGAAGTGCCACGCAGCCCCTTGCAGGGGACTTGCCGGACACATCAGTTTTATGAAGTGACACATTTGGGAGCTGCCTATCAGGACTCGGCTCCCAAAGCTTCCTGTCCAAAGGTTCCTTGTGCAGATCTCATCCCTGGCATGCGAAGGCAGCTCAGCCTGGCATCTCCATGCCCATCCCCATCTGGACCCTCCTACCTCTGGGCTGTGCTTCTCTAGCCACATGCTGGCACCTTCAGCTGGCACCTTGTCTTTAAATACTGGCATGCACCAAGGCTCCATGCAGTCCAGAGCCCTCTTCCTGGGATATACTTTCCACCCATCAGTGCACGCAGTCCTGTATCTGCTGACAAATCTCAAGTCCCTATCTTCAGACCACGATTCTCTTCTGAGCCCTTGACCCTTGGAGTCCAACTGTTGAAGAGAACATGTTTCCTCAGATGCTACCAACCATTGTCATGGTGCCTGCCATCACCCCCTGTACCTTCCACCAACACCTGGCCACTTAGAGTTCCCTCTAGAAGCTGAGTTACCTGGCACCCACCCCAAGGACCTGCCTCCCTGAGCAGCTCTGACCACCTCCCCTCAAGTATCAGCCTGCACATTACCCCCACATGTGACAGCATGACTCACTATCCAAGCAAACTTGCCCACCTGCCTCACCACCTCACTCGGCCTCACCTAGTTTGCTGTTACTCCTTGCCCTGAGCTTCATTTCTTTATTTGCTCATTTATCTCAAAGGGATTGGGTTTTGAATCTGTGCTGAGTAATCCTTCAAGTCTCCAGGGAAGAAGGACAAAGAGAGCACTTGCCTCAAAGGGCTTATGACGTGGCACAGAGAGGTCTGGCTTGACCTTTGTGCTTTGGACCTCCAGGGGATGCTTGGAGACTCTGGCTGGGGTATGGGCCAGAAGGAACATGATGGTCCTGGTGATCTCACACAGTGTAGTGAGAGTGGCACGGCACGGTTTGTGTGTGTGTATGCATGTGTGTGTGTGTGTAGATCATGTTTTCTACAAGAGCCTCCAGCCTCTCAGAATGAGGGCTACTTCCTGGGTTATCTTTCAATGATGCCAGGAGACTTGTTTGTCAGTGTTTATGGTCTGCTTTCTTCCTACCATCAATGGCAGCTTGGGGACTGGGGATGTAGCTCAGAGGAACAAACACCTGCAAGCACAAGGTCCTGAGTTCCACTCGCAGTACAAAAGAAGAGAGACACCAACAGCAGCTCTGTGTCTGCCCTCATCTCTCCCATCTTCCCTGCATTTTCACTTCTTCCTTGCATGGTCCTGTGTCCCTGTAGACACCGGAAGTCTGAAATTAACAGGAGGTAGAGGAGGAGGCACTAGTTACACTTTCAGGACCATGGACAGGGCTTGGGCGGTTCAGTCCAGGTGTGTTGACTCCAGGCTGTGCAGCAGACAGCTTCTGATGGCTCAGGCCGCACCAGCACACTCAGCTGAAGGCTACAAGTGCCCGTGCCCTGATGACTTCTGCTGACGGTTGTGAGAAGCGAGGAGAACAACAGCACAGTAATTCCTAATTAAAGATTTCCCAGAATCAGGATTTAAATGTGCATCTGTGTCTTCCCCAAATGCCACTGGCAGAGCTCTCTGCTGGAAGGAGGGGAGTTTGCAGGTGGATGAGCGCAGGGAAAGCCACACCCCGCTAGTCGAGAGCAGGGATAACCAAGGCTTAAGTGCAAACGAGTTTTAAATCCACTGTAAGCTGGCTTTATAGCCTTGCTAAGGGATTTGCGCAGTGCCAGGAATGGGGGGGACAGAGAGGAATGGGGCTGTGGCAAGATCAGCTCTTCAACAGCTCGTTCTTTCCTATGCACTGAACTCTAAACTGATTTTTTACTTAGCACTTCTCATTGGATGTGTTTAGGGGTTAAAACCCTTTCTTAAGTAACAGACATACATGGACCTCAGTAGCTGGTTTATTCTTTGCTTTCCATGTAAGCATGAGCATGTCATCCAATCTTCTAAAGGCCGAGCTCCACCCATGCCTGGGAATGGCAGCCGGGGCCAGTGGCGCATGGACCTTGGGCCGCAGTGCGCCTGAATCGCACCCTCTCTGCTGGAAATGGGGGCAGCACCTTCCCCATGGCTGGGAGGGGAGGGTAGCTCACATAGTCCACAGGGACTGCTCAGTGGGCAGCTGACACAAAGGAGGCATGGAGTGGCTACTGGCTGTTACACTTATGAGCTAGGCTTTTATCAGCTCATGGAAATTAACCCCATAACCATCCTGTGAGGCAGAGCTTGCCCAAGGCTCCATAGCAGTAATGGAAGCATCTTGGATTTAATTTAGGTGATAGAATTCCAGATCCTGGGCTCTAAACTAGTGTGCCCTGAATGCCACATGTACCATTTCCCCATTCCTCCCCACTTCTCTGCCACTACCCAAGTGTTCATTATCTATCTATCATTGCCACATCACCTCATCACCATGTGTCCCTGTTATTCACTCAGCCTGTCCATCTTTACCAATCAATCATTGGTTTTGGCTCCATTTACACACAGTGTCCTAAGAACCCAGTTCTACAGAGAATGAAATTCAGCACCCAAGAACTCAACCCTTGAAAATAGATCTGATTTTCCAGTCTAGAACTGTCTGTTCCAAAACCTGAACTGGATTTTTTTTTATTATATCAAGATTAAATTTAAATGCAGTCTGAATTCTTTTGCAGTGTAGTTGTTTAAAACTTCACTATTAAAAAAAAAAAGCATGTAACAGCATCACGTTTCTCTGTGACCCACCTGCCCATTTGTGCCACAGCAAACAGCAGAGCAAGCATTAGGAGACATGCGAGAGGGGGCATTTGGAGGAATGTTTCTCAGTCCTGTTCACATGCTGTCAGAGGCTCTGAAGGCTCCGTGTCGGACACAGCTGCCTTGCCAGGCACAGCCACAGTGCTCTTGCTGCTTTAAAAGCAAGGAGCTGGCCCAGATGCAAGTGGCACTGAGAGAAGAGTGACACATCCAGGAGAGGTGTGACATGCCCTGCATTTCTCTACAGAGAGGCACTGTTCGGTGACATGGTTGTCTGAAGGAATGGGGGAGAGCTGACAGCATACAGGTCTGAAGCAGCAGGCATCCTCAAATAGAAACTCTTCAGCTTGAGGGTGCTGAGTCGCTGGGATAACTGCATCTGGTTAACACTCCCATCTAGGCTTCCTGTAAGCTCCAAAGTGTGACCCCTCCGATGTCACGCAGCTTCACATGAACCCCACTGCAGTAGCTCTTGCTGATCCAGAGCTGGTCACAGCCCTTTCCCTCCTCCTTGTCATGTGCTCTACGTCCCCGGTGCTCTCCCTCATTCCCTGCTTTGTCACCTATCTCTGCTGCATCTCAACAGATGGCCTTTCTCGGATAGACACACAGACATTTCTCTGTCCATCTCCAAAAGAAGTGTGTAAATGCCAGCACACACCAGTGCTTTTCTGAAGCCTCAGAGGCCACTGCTTGTTCCTATTCTGCAGTAGGATCTCCTGGAATCTCCCTTAGGAGCTCTTTGATGTGCCAGCACTTTTAGGACTGCACAGATCTTCTAGATTACTTTTCTTGTGTGAGCTGTCTTGTGTTCAGCATTTGGGAGAGAGCTGTGTTTGCCTGCCCAAATTCTGCCCCCTGCAAGCAAGCCGCTCTGGTGTGTCCTGGACTCAGTTTCCTCTTGGGAGTCAGCACTGTTCTTTGTTTTCTTCTGTTCTGCAGCTCTTTTTGTGCACTGGCTTCTCCCATTAGTTTCAAAACCTATTTGGCAGTCTCCAGACAAAAAACAGAGAGAAAGACCAAAAGAAAACAGAAATGCTCCAGAACTGGGCCTTTTCCCTAGCTCTCTGCTGTTTCCCTCTCTTGAGTGCCTGCCATTGTCTGCTTTTCACTCCGTCATGGCCTCCGGCGATCTCACATGTGATATCTCTGTCCACAGAAGGCGGGTGTTGGAAGGCAACCAGTGACCTCTGGCAATCACTGTGCACAGAATAGTGCCATTGTCACATCTGTGTTCTCCTCTGAGGCTGCCGCTCTCTGAGGTTGGACAGTCTTATTAATTCTGTGTCCCAGAACCCTAATGCCTTGTGACTTTACAGCTAGTGTTGGTGGCGTGGATGAGCTCTGCCTGACTGTGGACCTGACCACTGTCATGGGAGTGGGCTCCTATAAATTAGTGGACTGTCTGTCCATCCCTCTTGTTTCTCTCCCATCCCAGGTCTGAGGACATGGTTGTGTTTCTCTATGTGGTCCTCTGTCTGCTCTTAGATATGGAAGAAGGGTAGGGCCCTATCCAGCCCCCTGTCCCTCATAGGCTACATGGGGTCATAAGCAAATCAAATTGGTGATTTATGGTG
Organism: Myocastor coypus; assembly: GCA_004027025.1. Lineage (NCBI taxonomy): Eukaryota > Metazoa > Chordata > Mammalia > Rodentia > Myocastoridae > Myocastor > Myocastor coypus. Next base: position 20,836 of record PVJA010002445.1, on the reverse strand, counting down.
AGTGAGGAGAATTCTCTATGCTCTGCTTTCATTTTGAGCTGGTGTTATCTAAATAGATTTTTAATACTTCACTATTTCTTCTTTTGTCACTTATTTATTTGGTACAGGGTCTCACTATGCAGCTTGGACTCATAGTGATCCTCCTACCTCAGCGTCCCCAGCACTGGGGTTACAGGTGTGCACCACCATGGTCAGTTTTGGTGGCCAGCATGGTGCACCTGGGATTCCAGGGCCCACATGACATGTAGTGCCAGGGATTGAACCCAGGTCCTTGCACTTGCTAGGTCAGTGCTCAGACTGCTGAGCTCTCTCCCCAGACCTTAATTTTCAGATATTTCTTATCTCTTCAGTAGAGGGAAGACTGAACTCCATCTTATTTATACCCATAGCTTGTAAAATACTTGTGGCTAATATATGGATAACTCTTTGTATTTAACCTCAAGTTATATTTCTGAAATAAGTAGCCTAAAGAAGATTTCAATCTAATCTCAGGCAAGAGATCTGATTGAAGGTCAAGTGGGCCTTTCCCTCTTGCAAGCAGCAGCTATCAATGTGCACAAAGCGATCTCACAGGTGACTGCTAGTAGGAAATAAAAGCTGAACTCACTGCCCCAAAGGCTATCAACAGGGTGAATATACAAATGGCCTCAATTCTTTATGAGCTTGTATGCCTTCACTCTTTGCAGTGTGAGTGATTGCTCTGGTGACCTTCTCTGGCCTCTTGAACATGAGGAACGTGACTACTTTCTACTTCCAGCTTGGAGCTCCACCCCCACTGTCCCTAGGTAAACACACCTGCACAGCCTGGGGGAACAAGAGGCTGGGAGACAGGGTGATCTCCGCAGAATCCCTCCTTGCCCAGCCAGCTCTCAGAGCCTGCAGCCCCATGGCATGCCATGCCAGGGTTCTGTGGCATGCCCCACCAGGATCTGCTAGCACAGCGCAGCCCTTTACCATCCTAGCAGCCACACATGCACTACTGAGCACATGCTTGACCCAGTGGGATGCTGTGCTTGGGAGGGGTGGGCAGATCCCGGTAAGGGGCAGGCCTGGATTAGAGCATTCTGATGGGAGCATCTGACCATCTTCATGCTGAAATCCTAAGCCAGCCAGTTGTCTTGCCTGATTGTTTTCAAAACAGCCTTATCGAACCGTTTAAGTCATGTGCCACACCATTCACCCATTCAAAGTGTGTGATTCAGTGGTTTTTAGCACACCTGGAACCTGCAATGTCACCACAGCCAATCTCAGAGCATTTTGTGGCCCCCAGGAATCCTGCTTCCCGTCACCCCGCTCCGTAGCTCTAGCCGACTGCTAATCTGCTTTCGGTTACTGGATTTGTCTGTTCTAAAAGCATCCTGTAAGTGGATTCAAAAAATATGTGGTCTTTATGATTGGCTTTGCTTACTGAGCGTGAGTTTTCTTACAGTTCACCTGCAAGTACTTTACCTTCATTGCTGCACAGTAGTGTGTCACACGGGTGTGCTGCGTGCTGTCTGCTCACTCTTCAGCTGATGAGTAATTAGCTTGCTTCTGCTTTCTGCAACTCTAACACTGCTGTTAACATCTGCAGGCACATTCTCGGGTGGGCATACTGTCAATTCTGTCTATATGCACAGCTAGGAGTGGGGTTATATGGCCACTTTGTGCCTCAATTTCACACCCTTTGGAGAGCCCTCTGGCTCTGTTGTCGTGGCTGCACCAGTTTTCACTTCACTGTCACAGCGTGGGGCTTTAATTTCTTCATGTCCTCACCCTGCACTATCCTATTCTGTATAACCATCCTCAGGAGAATGAACTAGAATCTTCTTGCAGTGGAATTTCATACTCCTGGAGCTCTAGTGCCGTGGAGATCATTTTATGTGTTCATTGCAATCATTTCCACATCTTCTTTGGAGATGTGTCTATGTAGAGCTTCTGCCCACCGATGGTCTTTCTACTATTACTGTCTTTCTTCTGTGTTTTATGGTGCTAAGGGTTGACTCCATGGCTTCCAGCATGCTGAGCAAGCGCTCCAACACTGAGCCATACTCTCAGCCTGTTTTCTTCTTTATTTTGCACCAGGGCTTTGCTAAGTTAATGAACTAGTAATTCTGATGCTCCTGTTTCAGACTCCTAAGTGGGATTACAGGTGTGTGATATCAAGACCAACACATTGTATCTTCATTTATATTTATTGTGTGAAAGCTAACATGTCCACTCAAATGCAGTTGTGTGGTGCCTTTGACCAGAACTCTACTTCGGCTAGTAATTCGCAGTACCATGGGCTGTCACAGAAGAGAAGGTTTTAAAAAACATAGGCCATGGGTCCTACTTGATGTCCCTAAGGACACTATGCATCAATTATATTGCTAATCTCTGTTGTGGCCCATTAACTCTCAGTGGAACAGGGTTGAAAGTAAGGGGGCTTGGACATGGTGGATCAAAACCAGGGAAAGCCCAGTCTCTGCCTCTCCAGGTGGGGAGCTGTCCTCAGCGTGGGCAGGCCTAGCAAACGCTGTGCTCGGGCAGCAGCCATGCACCAGACCGTCTCCACTGTCACAATTTAGGAGCTGCTCCTGAGTGGCGCACAACCCAGGGGTGAAGCTTCCAAGGATCCAGAGGAGGGAACGCGTGCCCCCCTCCACCTCCTGCCCACTGCACAGCATGGTAGTAGGGGTGGGGTGGGGCAGGCAGGAGGCACCACCGGTGGTGGCCACATGGGGGCAATTCTGAGCATGCAGAGGTGGGAGCAGGGCCACCCCGCATTTGTAGTCATTGGGATGTTGTGTTCATTAACTATTAAGCTCACCTGACATTATCTGTCCATCCTGTGAGCTCTGAGGAGCAAAACTGTAGCGGAAGTTCCAGAGCCTGTTCTCAGTTCGTTGCCCTCTTGACCAGGTTTGAACCTGAGGGAAACTGTGCCAACCTAGGAATTACCAGCTCCTAGCTCCTTCTGGTCTAGGCCCATTTGTAGCAAGGCTCACTCCTTTGCCTGTCATTCTTGTGGATTCAGAGTTGATGGTGTGTAGGGATCTCTTAGTCTTATAGTGAATGAGAAAGACAAGAAGAAAAAGCTGGGCTGGGTGGTCGCTGGCCTGCCTGATGGGCAAGACTCACACCATGCGCAACAAAACAATCTTTATACTTTTACAAAGTTAGTAACCCGTGACACAATGTTGCTTAGCGACTAATGCTTAACCTTAACCAAACAGGATATTTATCTCAGGAGTGGGTTGCTTGTTTGTTTTAGGCAGAAGCCCAGTCCAACCTACACACATTTAATCAATTTCCTAGCTTTCTGCAGCTCCCAGTGCATTAGCTGATTAAAAACTCAGGTGGACCTCGTTTGAGCAGAGCTAGGGTCACGTGGGTGTGGCTGCCATGGGGGTCAGCCCGCTGCCCTGTTCACAGCTGGGCATGAAGTTGGGAGGCAAAGCCTATCCAGTGTGTGGCTGTCTTAGTGACTTCTGATCTCCCAGTGACAACATGCCCGACGCCCAAAGTTTAAGGAGGAAAGGTTTGTTTGGTTCGCAGTCTTGAGGTTTCCAGCCCATCATTGGGCAGCTCCAGGAGGGGGACTTGGCAGAGAATAGCTCACGGCACCCACAAGACAGCAAGAGTGTCCACTGGGGGAGAGACAAGCCGCTTTCTGTCCCTCGGTGCTTGCAGAGCCCCCACCCTAGGGAGAGTGTGGCACTCACACTTTCAATCCCAGCCAGAGCTGTACCATGCCAATCAGTAGACAGACTTCAATAATCACTCACTCTGGATCTGGCCACCTCTAAGTAGCTCGGCGCTCATTACTGCAGGAAGCTTTAGGGGGCCACCTAGACACCAACCAGGCCGTGGGCCATTGGGGGTGTGGCTGCGCAGGTCAGTCTCTCTTCTCCCTGAATGCCTTTCTGCTCCCTGTCCCCATGCTGTGAGCACTCTCCTCGGCTCTGTCCTTCCACCCTGTCCCTCTGCCATGCTGCACTGCCTCAGAGCCAGCTGGCTAAGAACCAAAATGTCTGCACACTGTGAGCCAGGATAAACCTTTGCTTCAAGCTGTGGATATAGGATATTTTGTCTCCGTGAGGAGACATGACATACCCAAGTCTCCAGTCCCCTTGTTCAAAAGATCCGAGCTGAAGTCACCCAGCTCCTAAAGTCACCTTGCAATAACACGGGTTCCCAAGCTGACACACAAAGCTTCATGATGAAGCTCAAAGTATTTTAGCATATGCATAGTACAGACATTCTTGAATATAAAATCAGTGTATCTTCTTTGGGGTAGTATGGAGGAACTGGTTTGGGCTCTGAGGAAAAGGTTGAGTTCTGTTTGCTTCAAACAGTGGCTGCCACAGCAGTGGACACCTGAACTGATAGGGGTGACTTCGCACCTAGAGCTGCCCTCCATGCCTGCCTCATACCCATCCATGAGCAGTGGGAGTCTGTCACCCCAAATTCCTTCCTGTCCCTCTTCTGCATCTAGTTTCTAAGCTCTGTGTGGTAGCTCCACCTCCTTGGCATTTTTGCCTCTCCCTGCCTTCCTCTCCACACTTCCACTCCTCCCCAATCATCCTCTGCCCCTGCCTGTCTGCCTGTGGTTCTGTCACAGCAGCTCCTTCCTAAGGACCTCTCCCACCTAGCTTCTTTGTCTTCTCTCAGCTTCTGCCTTCACCTCCCCTCTTTCTGCCCACCAACAAACATTGGCAGCACCTGTGCTGTCCATCAGCCTCTGCTGCCCAGGTGGGAGGGCACCTTGCCACTCCGCCCACCCTTCCTGAAGCACAGCATGTTCTTACACCACATTGCTGGTAGTGACAGAGGTGGCGGTGGGTGGAGCAAGCTCACTCCGGTGGTGCTGGCCGGGTGCTATGTGGGTCATCTCACCCCACCTCCACATCCTAGAGGGGTGCCCCGCCATTTCTTAGAGGAGCAAACAGAAACAACTGGTTTACCATGTGACCACCTGCTGGGATGTGGGAAACACAGTTCAGCCTTCCGGACTTCAGGGCAGCTGTGTTTCCCACATTCTGCTCCCTGGCTGCCTCCCTTGGACAGGCCTTCCCTCGGCTCAGAGATGCTCCCCATGCCTGCCTTGCTTTCTAGTCCTACAAACTCAGGTCACACATTACCTCCGGGGTCCCTGTCTCCACCTGTATCCATTATCATTTTTTTTTTTTCCAGACAACTACAACCTCATAAAATTAGCTCCCATGACCTGTTCTCTTCAGGACAGATGAAGAAGCAGAGGCTCCAAGCAGGGGAGGCGGAGCACATGCAGGCCAGGGAGGACTCAGACTCTGTCTCCTCAAGCCCAGCCCATTTGACCACAAGACCAAGTTTTGTTCTCATTAGCTTTTGGAATCATTGCAGAGTACCCTCTGTGTGGCTGTGTGGCTTTGGGTAAGATTCTAAATCCATCTAAGCCTCCCTTTTCCCATTGAAATTCCTCATAGGAAATTCTACATAGTAAATGTTTGTTGTGGGAACAGAGAGAATCCACATAAGGTGTGTGCAGTGGCCAGTAGAGCGAATGCGGGCCTGCACTGTGGTGAGTACCAGGTGTTTGTCCCCATGGAATCACTCTGTTCCCTGGTCAGTGCTCTCCAGTGTTTCATTTCCAGAGAGACGCTTGTCTCACCCATTCACCCCCCCCCTCCATGCATGGCTGGACTGTGACCCCCTGAACCAGGACCTCCAGCAACAATCAAACAGTGTTTCCACCCTGGGTCGCTCTGTATCCTGAGCATAATCCCTGCACACCTACCGACTGAAAAGGCCAGCACCCATTCAGCAGCCCTGGACTAACAGAAGAAATACAGTGTAGATAACTTTCAAATTGAAAGGGCAAATGCTATTTTGAAGAAAGGTCGCTGAACAAGGTTTTCCTTTGGCTCAGAACAGCAGCCTGCTGCAGCCATCTGGAAAGCCAGCAGAGAAGTACAGGCTATTAGGGTGGTGGTCCTTGGGCTATTAAGCCTGTGACTTCAGACAGTATTAGGAGCCTGGATCTGAAATGCACTTCAGGTTGGAATAGAGGAGGACCGGAGGGTGCAGGGCTACTCGGGGGTTGGGAGGGGCACTACCTCAGCTGTGAGTGTGCACTTGGGTCTCCATGCCCTGCTGGTTTCAGGCAATTCAAATTCCTTGGTTTCTCTCAGGATCAGGGCCCTCAGGTACAAAATGAAAATGTCAATGGCAGCTCTGTAAGAGGACTCTTCATTCACTAGGAGGTAAACACTAAGCACCCGCCGTGTGCCCATGCTAGGTGTGACTGTTAGTCCTGACAAGTCAACTGCATGGGTTGAGGAGCACCTGGCAGACTGGCAGGGCATGCTCTGGATGTACCCGCATAGCCATCGGGCCTGGCTGGCCTGGGTCTGCAGCTGGTCTGGGGCTCTTCCTCCTACTCAGGTGCTATTCCCTCACTCTGGTTCTGACCACTGTGCACTGGGCAGTTTTGCTGGGCCGCACCTTCCACCAGGAAGCCTCTGCTTTGGAGCCAGCTGACTGCAGACAGGGACTGTGAGCCAATCATGCCTCCCAGCCCTTGACCTGAGGGTGCTGGTACTGTGTCTCGGTGATGAGGAAGCTGAGTGGCACCTGAGGCATCTGCGTGACATCACCAAGCAGGAGACCGGTGGCTGCTCTACTCAGTACCTGTCAACTCGCAGTCTGCAGGCAACCTCTGTCACCTCGGCCTATGTACACGTGCTTTGAAGGCTATTTCTTTCCTGTGAGTGATGTGTAGGCTCAGTAGTTTCAACTTTTGCTTGACTCATGAGCTAAAATATGGGGAAAGAGAAGAAATCCAACAACCAAACCACCGATCTGAAAATCTGGAGAAACTATAAACTTTTGAGGAGACAACAGAGGCTGTCTCCCGAGATTCTTACTAGAATTAGGGACAAGGGCTTCAGCAGCAGCTGGTTCTTCATACCTCTCTACATCTTATGCTCTGTCTCCTTTTAATAGGTTGTTGGAGTAGGGGAGAGGGCCCAGAGTCATGTGCAGGAAGAAGTCTTTCCCCTCTTCTATCAACCTTGATCAAAATGTAGTTTCTAGACTTTAGGCTGAAAATGTAAATCCTATAATTTATTGCTATGATACCCAGGTAAAGACAGTTTCTCTGGATACATAAGAGCCGGGCTTCCGTTCAGGAAACCCTGGTGTCAGAGATGGTGAACATCAGACATACCGAACACTCTTGTGTGTGGTCAGCGTGTGGGGAGGGTGGGGAGCACCCATATTGGGGATGCTCCTGTGCCACCCACAGTGCCAGGGGTGGAGGTGAGTTGGGCAGGGGGCCAGGCCAGGCCTCTGCTGTTTGAACCCAGAGCCAGGAGTAGGGACAGGCAGGAGGTGGGCTCAGGAACCAGTGGGACAATGGGCCATCAGATGGAGAGGAGACTGCTTGCAGTAGGGGTTGGGGTGGCTTCCCTGAGTAGGGGATTTTAAGCTGAGGCCTAAGGGACAAAGAACAGCAATATGAAACATGGAAAAGGAAGTTTCCAAGGGGAAAGATGGCCTTGGAAAAGCCAGCACCGTGCAGAAGGGCTAGGAAGGCTGGCGTCTTTGGGGAACTGCAGGTAACCCCCAGAGCAGCGTGCAGAGCAAGGGCTCATAACAAAATGCATGTGCAAGAGGCCAGCAGCTGGTGCAGGGGCCAGAATCCCACTCCAAGTCAAATATTTAAAAAGTTTGAGATAATTTCCCACTTGGGGCAGTGGACAGAATGCGGAGTGCTGCTCTGGTCCCCTTGCCCAGTTCCACTGCCTTTAATCTCACTTCACCATGGATCTGCCCGGAGCTCTGGAGCAGGGCTGCAATTGTGCTCCAGATTCTGGCGGGCATTGCACACAGGGTGACTGAGGTCGGGTTCCTGCTCCCTGGACGGGAGAGCACTAGAGTGGGGCAGGGCTGGAAAGCCGGCAGCAGGAGAAGGTGCAGGGAACCTTGCTGGCCGTGAGATCAGAGAAAGGGAGGGCATGGGGTAGGTGCCAAGGGAGAGGCAGGGGAAGCGTAGAGCGGCCCTGGGTGCCAGCTGTGGACAGCAGGCTGGAGCAAGCGCTGCTGTGGGGAATGGAAAGCCCAGGTGGAAATAGGTGCAAGACAACCCCGCTTCTGGCTTTGAGAAGGTGAAGCGACCTTGTGACCAGGCAGAGGCTCAGAAGGGACCTGCTGGGCTCACGTACAGCATGTCTTTTGCCATTTTGACGAAAAAGAAGCTGTAGCCTCACGTTACTGTGACGTTGGACTCTAGGTTTAATTCCTACTACTTGAATTCTGTTAATCAGTCTCAACTAATAGGATGGGAAAAGACGCCTTGGCCGGGAAGATAGGGGAGGAGCTGTGCAGGTGGAGCCCTGACCGAAGGCAACCTGTGGGCTGGAAGCCAGCCTCCGCGGGCTCCCCTGGGCTCGCTCCATGTTGGCTGCAGGCACGTAGACTCAGTTTCCCCATCTGTAAAGTGGAAACAGAAAGCCACCTCTAGGTGCATTGCGCTGGCTTTTCTGGTGTGATGTTTACAGAGCGTGTGGAGCTTGGAGGATGAGTCCTAATTTTTTTCCCTTCCTTTCTGGAAGATTTCCTTAGTTAACAATAGCCATCTCTTGCATTTTAAAACCACTTTGTAATTTTTGAAGTGCTTGCATGGCCAGTCCAATTTTCTCTGAAATTAGAATGGAAGGAAAGAGGTTTTTTCCTCGTCAAAGAGAGAAAACCTCACAACAGCTAATGCAGTGACCTCAAAGGACTTCATTCAGTATAGAACTAAAGGTGCTTGGCATCTGGGATCACCACGGTAGCTTTTGGGGCCCTGGAAGACAGAATCCTGGCCTTGCTGCCGGCCTTGGTGCCCCCACCTTCAGCAGAGAACTCCATCTTTTGGGTTGCTCACTGAGGGCAGAGCCTGGGAGTAGCCGCGAGACCCCTGTTCTGCAGTCCCCGGAGGCAGTGTGACAGCCCACCCCCAGCTGTCCACACTTCCTGGGCCCCCAGAAGGCCACACTCGGTCCACCCACACCAAGATTCACGGATAAGCAGGGACCAGGCCAAGCTGTTCTTCCCTGCAGGCTGCACATTTCCAGTCATTCCTGGGCTGACAGTGGCGGAGGCCAATTCCCCGGCTTCCTAGGCTCCATGAGGGCCCCCTACAGCAACCGGTGCGCTGAGTCCCAGCTTAGAGATGAGGATGGGGCGCAGGGTGCGGTGTCCCCTGGGGGAGCAGTGTGGCACAGGGCTGTGTCAGAAGAGCAGAAGGGGCCTCTCAGCCCCCAGCTCCCAGTCCCTAGCTCCCAGCCCCCAGCTGCCTGTCCTGGGCAGGTGGCAGCTTCGCTGTAAGCCTCTCTACTCATTGAGAATGAGATTTCTGTTCAGTAAAGACTTGGACTTCAGGTAACTTGCTTGTCAGTTCTCCAGAAGGTGAGTAAACAGTTGTAGTGCTAACTTGGTAAAAGTCTGCCATGTCTTGCAATAGTACTGAATAGAAAAATTACACAGAGAAAAATTGCTCTTTTTAAAACTCTGTTGTCTTTGACATTGCCTAGCTCTGTAACTGCTCCATGCAGTGGCCCTGGAGACCAGATAACCACGAGAGCATGACTGACAGGCGGAGGGGCAGACGGGGGGACTACTGCACCCAGCTTCCTATGCACTGATCTGGTCCTGTAGCTGGGGGTTAGGACGCTGGCCTGTGACGATGAGTTCCCCTGCTATCTGGTCAGAACCGCCAGGCCATCCCACCCACCCTCATGACCCCTGCTTATGCCACATAGAATGCTGGCTCGCAGATACTGGCCACCTCGCTTTTGGTGGAAGTCACCCCATCCGGGACCATGGGTGTAAAATAAAGCTCTTCACTGCATCCTGACTTCTGTGGGTGCTGTTCTTTTACCAGACTCAGTTTTGCCTCAACGCTACATGACCATGATCACAGCTCAGCCTGTGGTCCCCCCCCCAACCCCCCGTAGGATTATGGATGATCATTTCCTGACAATGCTACGGAGGAGATCTCATCTGCAGAGGGTATAGAAAAGAGGAGGAGGAGGGGGAGGAAGAAGAGGAGGAGGGGTAGGGGGAAAGAGAAAGGAGAGGAGGAGGAGAAGGAGGAAGAAGAGCAGGAGTGCCTCACTTCAGATGCAGTTAGGGAGATGGGACAAATGCAGAGAAAAGTGCAACATTTTCTAGAAAAGCCCCATTCAAAGATAATAGCAGTGCAAGTGAAAAACACAACGTCACATTTAACAAGTCTTGTCACATTTCCACGAAATCCTCAGAAGGAGGTGAAAGCAAGAGTCATCAGATCGGATCCTTGTTAAAGTTGTATGAAAAGAAAAGGATTGCCCTGAGCCCATAGACAGCAGCGTTCTGCCAGTGGCAGTGAAGGCCACTTCTACAGGAACCCTCCTCTCACCTGCCTCCCTCACATCAGCCATGAAGGTTTTCAAGGATCAGAACAGGTTAGTTGGTTTATTGTTCTTTGCTATGCAGCCTAGGCTGGTCTTCGACTTGCAGTGGCTCTCTTGCCTCAGCCTCTCTAGTGCTGAGATGACAGGTGTGGGCCACCACGCCAGCTCAGTCATATTTTTGGATAGTGAAATGAATCATCTAAGTTTCTATTATTTCTTATTTCCATTTCTTTGGATTCCAGGGGCTTTCAGGTTAGCTCAGCGGTTTAAGCACCTGCGCTGGTGATCCTAGTCAGGTACAGGGAATGGCAGTTTGATCCCCACACTCACCCTTAGGGCAGCCTGAACCAACCAACCAACCAACCAACCAACCAACCAACAAACAAAACCCTTACATTCTGGGCATGTTTGGGGGATGAATTATACTGAAAAGCCGAGGTTTGGCTGTCCTTACCTTGGTGACTTCCAGCGATTTGAGGGGTCCCTGTAATGCAGGTGCACAGTGAATGGTGGCTGGCCATGGCTGGGCTCTGGTCCTGCAGGCCCCATTCCTGTGAACGTGTTCTTTCTGCCAGCCTGGCAGGATTTCCCTCTGTCCCCCTTTTCTCCTCCCAGGTGGCACAGCAGCACCTCCAGGTCTCTGTGTATTGTGTTCAGCAATCTTCAAACTTTAGAGAGAACCAAAAGTCACCATTCAGGCATCTGTGTGGGGCACCCTCCTCTGGACATTTTGGCCTGGGTCACTCACCACTTACAGGCTGAGTAGGGTCTCCAGCACACTGGTGCTGGTTCTGGTCCCACTGCCCAGCTACACAAGCCCTGGTGCGGGGGGTGGGTATCTGGAATGCAAGCCCTGTGATGGGCAGTGGGGTGCTTGTGAAACGCACTTACCTTCGGGTCTGCTGCTGCTCCTGGAATGGTGTCCCACACAGTCGTCACCCAGTGACCATTAGTCAAAATGGTGGGCTGCCTTGGAAACCCTCTTGCCTCTTATTGACCCTAAAACCAGATGCCAGGGCGAGCATGAGAAGAGAAATCTCAGCCTAGCCAAGACACACAGCAGAGTTATGGGGGCCATGTGGGGACGGAGCCTAAAGCCTTGCCTTGGAGTCTTAGAAAATATTTCCCACATCAAGGACCATTTATTCTCTGATTTATTGGTTGCTACATTTTCCTTTAAATAAAACCTTTTGCTTTCCAGAGTTAACCTTGGCTGTGCACTCCACAGGGGCAGACCCGGCCACTGAGGGAGCCACCTTCACCGATGGGAGCCCACTGTGGGAGGCTGAGCTGTCAGGACTGGAGCCCAGGCTTCAGCAGGTTTTGGGGGAGCAGTGGGAATGGGGTGGGTAAATTCCAAGGCAGGAGCATAGACAGTCAGCTTGGGTTGGAGCAGCCGCTGGGGAACACTGGGCTGAGGGAGAAGCCACCTTGCAGGGAACAGAAGTCAGAGAGGGTGGGGCTGGCACAGTGTGTAGTACCAGGGATCAAATGTGGGACCTCGTGCTTGCCAGACAGGCTCCCATGCCACAGAGTTCCCCCTAGGCCCCTCAGTGTTGTTTTAATTTGCATTTCATGAATGGCCAGTGATGTTGAACATTTTTTTTTGTGTGTTTATTTGCCATTTCTATTTCTTCATTTGAGAAGTATTAACTCATTTTAGACAGCTATTTTTTGGATTGGTCTCTAAATTTGGGGAATCTTATTTTTGTATGTTTGGGTTCTTTATATATTCTAAATAGTGAACCTTTGAGGAACAGCCAGCAAAAGATCTTTTGCACACAGTGGGTTGTCTTTCCCCTCTGTTGGTGATTTCTCTTGCTGTGTAAAAGCTTTTTGATAAGGTGAGATTCCAGTTGTTGATTCTTTGAGATAGTTTATGTGCAATTGGGGTTTTTGTTCATAAAATCATTGCCTACAACAATGTCTTCAAGTGTTCTACCTATTGTACCTCCCAGCAGATTTAATATTTGTTTCAGTATTTAGATCCTTAATCCATTTTAGTTTTAGTTTACTGCATGGTGAAGTATATGGGTCCAATTTTAATCTTCAGCCTCTGCAGAGCCATTTTTTTCCAGCACCATGTATCAAAGAGGCTATTTATCTTCAAATGAATGTGTTTAGCATCTTTGTCAATGATAAGGTGGCTCAATATATTTGAAGTTGTTTCTTCATCTTCTATCTGTTGCATTGATCCTCAGGTCTTCTTTTTCCCCCAGTACCATGCTGTTTTTATTATAGTAGCTTTATAATATAGTTTCAAGTCAGGGATTGTGATGCTGCCTGACTTGCCTTTATTGTCCAGAATTGCCTTTGCTATTCTAAGTTTCTTCTGGTTCTAAATTAATTTCACAATTTTTTTCTAGTTCTGTGAAATATGCTGTTGGAATTTTGATAGATTTATATTAAATCTATATAACTGTTTTGAAAGTATGGCTATTTTAGCTGTATTTGCTTCTCATTCCTATGAGCAAGGGATATTTTTCCCTTTGCTGATACATCTTCAATCTTCTTTTTCAGAGTAATGTAGTTTTGAATGTATAGATTTTTACTTCCTTCATTAGATTGATTCCTAGGTATTTTATGTTTTGTATGGTATTATAAAAGGTGTCATTTCCCTAATTTATGTCTCAGTGAGTTTTTTGTGTGCAGCAAGGTTATTGATTTTAGAGTGTTGGCTTTATATCCAGATATGCTACTGAAATTGGTGATTAAATTCATTAGTCTTTTGATGGAGTTTTTGGGGTCTTCTGTGTAGAGTATCATGTCATTTGTGAATAATGAGACATTAACATCTTCCTTTCCTATTGCTATTCCTTTCATTTCTCTCTTCTTTAAGTGCTCTGGATGATGTTTCCAGAATTACATTGAATAAGAGTGGAGACAGTGGACCTCCTTGTCTAGTTCCTGATTTTAGGGTGAAAGCTTCCAGTTTTTGTCCATTAAGTGTGATGTTGCCTGTTGGTTTGTCATAGATGACTTTTATCAGATTGAGCTGAAGACCACTTATTCCAGTTTTCTGTAGGATTTTAAAATCACGAATGGGTGTTGGACTTTGCTTTTCTAAATCTATTGGTATGATCACGTGGTTTTTGTCCTTAGTTCTGTTAATATGGTGCACTACCTTTGATTGATGTGTGTCCACTTGTTTTGCATTTTCCATCTTTTTAGAGTACAAGAAGTAAGTATAGTATAGTATAGTAGAAGTAAGTATAGATGATCTTCTGGGTTTCTGCCTCCCTTATCCCTGGGATGAATCCTAGTGGGTCATGGTGTATGGGCTTCTTGATGATCTGCTGCATTCCGTTTGCCAGATCTTACTGAAGGCTTTTGCATCTGTGTACATTAGGCAGGCTGGCCTGTGGTTCTCTTCTTAGTTAAATCCTTCTCTGGCTTTGGTTACCTGGCTGCTATAAACTTCACTGCTAGGACCACTCTCTCTGTGTCTCACAAGTTCCATTTGCAATAATTAGCAAGGTTCAATCCTTACCCAAGACATGGGGGTCCTGTGTTGGTGAATTTGAGAGTATTGTGTCCTTTTCAATTTCGTTAAGGGTTTTAAGAAGGAGTGCCATTAGATTCCTTGTAAAATTCAGCAGTGAATATGTCAGGGCATGGGATTTTATTTGTTGGTAGATTTTTAAGTATTTCTTTAATTTCACTGATTGATACTGGTTTATGTAGGATTTTTGTATCTTCTTTATTCAATTCTGTTAATTCATATGTATCTAAGTAGCCATCTGTTTCTTTTTTGCATTTTCCATTTTATTAGACTACAAGTTGTAGGGGTAGGCACAGGTGATCTTTGGATTTCTGCAGGCTCTGTTGTGACTTCACCCTTTTCATTACTAATTCCATGGACTTGAGTCTTTTCTTTCCTTTTTTTTTTTCTTTTTGGTAAGGTTGGCTAAGAATTTGTAGATTTTTTTAGTCTTTGAAATAATCAAACCACACACTGACTCTACGTGGTCTTCTTTGTCTCTATTGCATTAATTTCTGCTCTGATCTTTGTAATTTCCTGCCTTCTGTGAGCTTTGGGCTTGACCTGCTCTTCTTTTTCTAGGAGCCTGAGCTTCAACATTAAGTTGTTTATTTGGGTTCGCTCTATTTCCCTGCTCCCCCTGTGTCTCGTAAGTTCCACTTGCAGTGGTTAGCAAGGTTCAGTCCCTACCCAAGACATAGTGACCCTATGCTAAAGTATGAAGTAGTACAGGCGTGGCATCCAGCCAAGCTTCTGTTCAGTGGTGTGGATGCTGCAGTGCCCCCAGCTGTGAGCTAGCATTTAGTCACAGGTGAATTCCTGTGTGCTGCTACCATGCATTCTGATATTCTTGACACCTTATGCCTGGCCTTGTACCCATGCCTTCCGCCCATTAGCAGAATTGTAGGGACATCTCCATGCTTCCCTTGAGCGCAGATCTGGACAGAGACATCAGCAGGACCGAATGAGCGTAGAATTCCCTGCTTCTTCAGGAAGTAAGTGCACCGCACCTGCCCAGCTGGTGTGCTCCAGGCACGTGCCATACACTCACCACTCAAGTGTACACCTTACTTGGGAAGCCAAGCTTTTGCTGTGTCAAAAATTTGAGTGTGTGGCATGGGAGAGATCTTCCTAAGAGCTTTCTTTGGTAGATACAGAAGACAGAGAAAGCAGAATTCTGTGACATTCTCTTCTCACTTGAAGCCTGCAAGGCATTTCTGCCTTTCCGGAGGAGCACAGCTTGGCAGTCTCCATGGTTTAATTTACATCTGCTTTTGAATCAACTGTGCAGCCTTGGTGAGTCATCCTAGGCCTTTTCAGCTTTGGCATCTTCGTTCATAAGATAGATTTGGTGACAGAAGGTCATCTCCATCTTAGAGTGCTGTGTGACCATTTGGCTCATGGTGGGAGGGCCAGCAGTGGAGTGCTTGCCCTACCCAGATGGCCAGTCAGGCTGCTTAGCACCTTTGTTCTGCCTGACTGCAGCCCCAGCCTTCAGTGGGACAAGAGTCGGTAGGATCTGAAAAGGGGAGCTGGGCCGAGTGCTCGCCTAGCATCCCTGAGCTGGATGAGATTCGGCCCTTGACTTCCTCAACCTCAGCTGGTTCCTGTTTCAATTAGCAATGAGGCCATCCACCATGTTCTTAACTCTGAGTTAAATGTAAAGAGACAAGCATGCTGTCTTGAATGGCCAGGTGCTCCACAGATACAGACTTAGTGCCTTCTGCCCCTGGGGTTCAAGAAGGACCACATTCAGGAGTGGGGACCCACTTCCTGTCTAGGTCATGGGGTAAAGGCAATAAGACTGACCAAAATGTGTCTCTGAGAAATTTGCGAGAATTCAGAAACCTCTTCAGTTAAAATGCAAGCATGGTTGCTTTGAGACATACAAACCCCAACCCTACCATGCTTGGCAGCTGGAAAGACTTGATATAATGTGCATCCTGTGAGACCAACCCCTACAGAGCGGGCCTGGTCTTGCTGTCCCTTCCCAGGTCTGCTCTGCCCACTGGTTCTGTTGGTGGTTGCTGACTGACTCCATACCAGGCAGCTCTGTCCTCTGTCCCAGGGTAAAGTAAGTGTTCCTCTCCCTCCACATTGGCATCCTCCTGGGTTCTGGGCCGGACTGACCTGGCTCAGGTGTCCCTTTCTGATCCCCTTAGTACAGTGGTTCTCAACCTGTGGGTCACAACCCTGGTGGGGATCGAATGACCAAAACACAGGGGTCTCCTAAAGCCATTGAAAAATACATATTTAAACCCGTGCTATGCCATGGTGAAGTGTTATTTATTGGAATTAGTAATAAATATTTCTCAACATATAATTAAATATTATTTTTGTGATTAATCACTATGTTTAAATTATGTTTGATTTGTAGCAATGAGAATACGTAATGCATATCAGGTATTCACATTCCGAATCATAACTGTAGCAAAATTACAGTTTTGAAGTAGCCACCCAAATTATTTTTTGGTTTGGGATCACTGCAACATGAGGAACTGTATTGCAGGGTCACAGCATTAGAAAGGTTGAGAACCACTGCCTTAGTAGGAGCAACAGGAGGGAGCACCAGGCCTACCCAGCCAGGGCCTTGGGGCTGAAGCCCCTGGATGTGGTATAGTTTGGCAGCCACCTACCAAATCCCCAGAAGCCAGGGAGAGGATGGGGGGTGGTGAATCTCCCTGAGAAGTAAGCATTATAACCAGAAAGGGAACTGGAATGGGGGGCAGAAAGGGGAATGGAAGCTCAGTGACACAGTCAACACATTCTGCTACATTCATCTTCCTTCCTGTGCTCTTTTCATTCACCCCATCTACTTTTCAATACCAGAACCCTAAGAGAAAAACCAACCTTACTTCCAGCAATAAAAATTGGAAGACAGATTTGGGTTTAACCCAAAGCCAGGCTTGGAGAGGGACAAAGTGTGGAAAGGAGAGGAAGTCTGGTGCTGTGATGTCCCCAGGGCTGTCCAGGGTGGAGGTGGGGTGGAGAAGGACCTGAGGTGTGGGCTAGGAGGGGGTCACCTGTGTGGGCCTGGGACACCACCCACGCCACCCCATCCTGTCCTGCAGGTCTTCCTGTCCCCAGTAAAGCAGCCTATGCCGGCTGTAGCCCCTCTTCACAGCTGTCTGCTCGAGGACAGCCAGCCTCAGCTGCATCTGTGGGGTGTGGTGTATTGATCCACACCTGGCAGGGCAGAGCTGTGAAAATAGAATTCCTTCCCAGGCGCCGGCCGAGCTGCACCCAGCTGCAGCAGCGGGAGCCAGGCTGAAGTGGCAGCAGGACCTGCGCACAGTACGTGCTGTGCAAGAAACTCGGTCACTGAGCCCTGCACAGCAGTGCCCTTCCTGTGTAGCGCTTGCTGGCTGCAGCCCCAGGACCCCAGGCTCTCATTCCTCTCTTGTGTCATCCATTATTCTTCTTGTCTTGGAAAAAGACTTAACAGTATACTCACATTGATATTTCCTATCTTTATAAATGACCAGACCCCCAGAAGCCACCCTGTCCACACCGCCTCTTCTCCCTCCCTCCTCTAGGTTGTTTGGCAACGTGGTGGGGCCTTTCTGTCAGCTGGTAGCATGGCCGCAGCCTCTGGTGCTCTGCCTTCTGGCTCCCTGCTGGTGACTACCCCCTGCCAAGGTTGTTAAAGTGATTTCTACCCTGGGACTTCCGCTTCTCCAACAGTCCTGGTGCTGCTGTACAGAACAGAATCCCCTTCTCACGTAGGACAGGCCTAAAGCAGAGGTCACCCAGGCCCAGCTATAATTCATTAGGAACCTGGAAGGTTTGTGGTCCTGGGTGAGAGCGGGCTGCCATGTTTTAAGGCCTGAGAGTGATTTTAAACTATGTAGCCTGGAGTTTCTCAACCAAGACTGATCCCTGCTCTACTCTCTAAAGGGGATGCTTTGCAGTGACCAGGGCATGCTCGATGGCCACAATTCAAAGGGGCCTCACAGACATCTAGTGCGGAAAGGCAGGGGCACTGTGAGCCTTCTGTGATGCTCTGGAGGCCCAGACAACAGAGCGCTCCCTGCCCCAAAGCCAACAGCTCCCAGCAGAGAGCCTTAATCGATGCATTAGTTCTTCAGTTTTCTTGCTTACTTGGTCTTAACTGTGACGTGCCCTCTGTGTCAGGCACCCATCCACCTCCAGTTTTCACCATGACTGAGACAGTTGGACCAGCTCCCTAGGGACAATAACCAGTGGGACACGTAGATGAGAGGACACATGCACACGTGGATTACGTGCTTGAGGAGAGGATCCCTGGCACCAGAGAGGCAGGAGTGGGCTGGAGATGGGCTGGGTGTGCTAGGCCAAAGGTCATGCAAGAGATCTCTTTGCTGTCTTTCTGGCTGCCTGGATGCCTTCCAGAAGGTTAGGGAAGGGCACATCTTTGTGTGGAGGGACCCAGGGCTGTGAGCTCTGGTCCTGGGCCCTCTGGCTCTGGCTTCCAGGATACTGTTTCCTCCTTCACGCCCTCCTTCCATAAGGCTGCTGCCCTGGAGCCAGCCCTGGACCAGGCCTCGAGGCCCTTTGAAGCCTCCAGCCTGAATAAGCCATTTCCTCCTGAACCTGTGTCTGTCAGGTATCATGGTCACAGTAATGAAGAGCTGGCCAATACAGGCCAGAAGGGGCCTGGCAGGATGGCTCAGTGGTTTAAAGTGCCTGCTTGGGAAAGCTTGGGTGGCTTCAGGGACCACGGTTTGATCCCTGGCACCACATTCTGAGCCAGCCCTGCCCTCGGGGAGAGCTAAGCCAGCCGTAAAAATGAATTAATAAACAAACAAAGGTTCTGAAACAAGAAAAAAAAATTCAAAAAAAATTCAATACAGGCCAGAAGCAGGAGTGGATGCCAGCAGCGGAGAGACTGAGGATTCGACTGGGAGAGAGAGGGGCAGGGCCACGTGCCAGCTGGTCTGGGGAGAAGGAAGGCCCACGGCCCTGGAAGATGCAGGAGATAGAGCTGGAGAAATGGCAGAAGAGAGGAAAGAGGCAGTAAGCTTGGCCTGGCCACCAAACGCAAGGGTGACAAAGTGTCTTGTAAAAGCCAGACAGGCAATGTTTTCAGCTTCATGGGCCATTGATGACTTTGTCCTGCAAAAGGAGCTCTAGGTGATATGCAAATAGGTGGGTGTGGCTAGATGCCAATAAAGCTTTATTTATAAAAGTTAGGCTGACAATCCCTGATGTAAGACCCTATAGCACACTAGAAGGGGGCTTGATTTTTAAAAGTTTATGCACAATTTCGAGTAGGTGAATTCATTATTACATTTTAGGATGCTGTTCTCAAGAATAACCCAGCCATTAGCTTTGTAGTCTGAGGCATAGCATTTCATTTCTTGGGGCCAGAATTTCCTACATTTAAAATAAACTTGGCCAGTTGCCCTCCTAGATTGATGTTGGGTAGGGTGACACAGATGGAGGGTGCGGAGCGGAGTTTGCAAATGTGAGTAATCGTGACTGCTGAATGCGCTTCCGTCTGTGGAGCACGCAGCCCTTCCCAGCATCTTGCAGCCTCCTAGCCTGAGGGATGGCGGATTCAGAGTGGAGGAACTTCCTGAAACTCCAGGAGGCGAAATTCTGCACCGGCAGTTGTGTTTGGGCTCCCGCCCGACCGTCTGTGTGATTTTCAGCTCAAATATAGACTGTGCTCCACACCGCCTCACCGTGCTGTGTCTGCCTGAGCAGCCAATGAGCTTTCTGTGCTCTGTAGAGGAGCCACTGCTCCACAGGGAGAGAGCCTCGTCCTGCGCACACCTCCTGCAGCCTGCAGCAGTGCAGCATGTGTTCACAGGGCCAAGAGCAGAGGGCCAGAGCAGGACGTAGCCAGCAGCCCTGGAAGGGCCTGAGAGGAAGGAGCAGGACCCAGAGCTGTGAGCGGAGGCTGCCCTGCAGGGAGGCTGAGCCACAGAGCCTCCAGCCACGGCCCTTGCTCTGCTGCTCCCCTTGCGCTCGGCGCTGTCCACACGTGCCGAGCACTCACCCTCGGCTTCCTGAACACGGCTCCCTCCCTTTCGGTCACCTCTCTTCACCTCCTCATGGCTGGCCTGGCCTTCTCATCAGTCTCCATCCGCGTGAGACCCACAGTGTGCCCTTCCTGGACGGACCTTAAAATTGCTGAGGTCTGCCCATCTCTTCCTGTTCCACTGTTTTGCTGTGTTTACTTCTTCAGAGCATCCCACCTGTTCTTGCCTGGGCTTGCGTTCTGTGTGCTTTGTGTGTCCCTTTAGAATACACGGTCCGTGGAGGCAGGGCTCCATCCTGGGCTTGGCCAAGTCTCTCTCCCTCATAGCAGGAGATGCGTGTTTGTGTTGGAAGGGCGAAGAGAGCTGCAGTCAGAAGACAGCTGCTCGGTGCTCAGCAGCCACCTCCAGGGAGCCACCTGATGGAGCTGAGCTTTCCCTCGGGTAGCAACAGCCTAGCACATAAAATATGCAGAGCATTGTACAGTAACACTAGGTGCTAAGCCAATAGCTCCCACATTTCAGTGACTCAGATCTTATTTCTCGCTCCTTTATCAGACTACTGTGGGTTGATTTTCCTATTAATGGGAAATGTTCCTTCAAGTGCTGACCCTGGAGCACAGGCTGCTTTAATTTTAGAATATTATTGCCCTTAGAGACCATGAATCCTCCAGCTGGGGATGGGAATTGAGGAGCACACACCTACATCTCACCCCTCTTGTTTTTGGAGAGGAAGCCACACCCCCTCCACTCCACTGGTGAGCAAAAATCACGTCTCACCTAGCTGCAAGGGCAGCTAAGAAGCCTGCTCTCACTGCTTCTTAACAACAGCTCTGGACCGCTGGGAGCTGAGCCTGCGCACCCGCCGCGGGTAAGCCCCTGCGCCCCTCTGCCCCGCCTCTGTGTTCCCGCGACTAACTTCCTGTTCCAGCCCAGCCCAAACCCCACCGCTGGGAGCTGAGCCCGCACGCCGGCTGGGTCAGGATCCTTGGCCTGCCTTCCCTTTCCCC